>OY728134.1:817721974-818024474 GCA_963277665.1 Viscum album | reverse complement strand
CTTATAACGCTAATATCTTCCGGACCTTAGATCGTCTCATGGTTTTGATTATATTTGTCTCTAGATCTCTTCATGAGCTTCGATTTGACTAGTCGTGGCGCTTCAACGGACGCCCGGATCAAAAGTTATGGTCGTTTTAGTGATTTCGGGGTTTCTCGTGTTTTTTTATTTTTTCATTTCATTTTGCGGCGGTTTTACCAAAACGGCCGCTATTTCATGGCGGTTTTTTAAAAAACCGCCGCTAATCCTTGAATAAAATTAAAAAAAATTAAAATAAAAATAAAAAAAATAAAAAAAATTGTTGGCGTTTCGTGGCGGTTTTAAAAACCGCCGCGAAAAAACCGCCGCTAAACTGCAGTTTTCTTGTAGTGAAAGGCAACATATAATCATATAAAACATATTAAATTTGAAATTTCATGGAAAAGTATCAAATTTTGAGGTTATTTCTAGAGATCACTATGGTTTTTAGCAAACATTTTTAAAAAAAATGGGGGTGAATTTTGTAAATATTTGTTTGGTTTTATATTATAAAATTACTTATCTTTTTATGTTCTAACTTACTTTATATGTAGGCTATATGAATGATACATTCTTCTCTGGGAGATCTACCTCATGTCAACCCCGAATAGGAGAGTATCCTATCTCAGTAGCACCAAGTGACACAAAATAATCCCTTGAATGAGGATATTCCACACCTTGCAAGTCTTCTTGACCCATATTCTTCTAGAACTAAAATAGAAAATGAATTTAACATATATAACATAAACTAATATAACCAAACACTAAAATAACTCAGTTCACTTGATGTTGATATCCAACTTGTATATATTCAATTACAAGGTGAAACAACAATCATCAAACTAAAATACGGGTTAATTCACTTAGTATAAAAATTCTATGAATTCACCAAAGAAGGCCCACATAAGTAATTAAAATAATTTCACACTATGTTTTGAACATTAAAACATAAAAAATTTGATGTGGAAAAAGTAAATCTGTATGGAATTATCTTTCTCATTAGAAGATAATATAGAAAATTGGTTGTATTATGTTAACTCCCCTATTAGAGGATGGGCATACATGAAATACCTTTTTCTTTAAAATACTTTCTAACCTCTGGAATTGAAACTAAAAGGAAAGAAATTTTTGGAATAAGAAAATCACAAGGGGAAAAAATCATGAATATTGGGAATAATTGAAAAATATTTGTTCAAGTTTCCCGCATCACCAAAGAAGTTTTCAAATTTTAATACAATACTTTATAAGGGTTTAATTCAAATTGATCATAACATGATTGATGATACTTCAGGTGATGGACTAGTTGGAAAGACCCCAATCTCTAAAAGAACCCCTATCGATAACATGGTGTAAAACACACAACAAATTAGTTCAAGGTCCAGTGTACACATTAGAGGTTTCTATGAGGTGCAATGTTTATAATTCAAAAAAAAGGTGGACATAATGTTTTACGAGGAAATTTACCCACTCTAATAACTTGATCTTTCCCAAGGAAAATCAGAACCTCCACCCCACATTCGTTGTGGTATATGTTCTTTCAATTCCCATTATTCTGACCAATTCCCTAAACGTAGGGATCATTTTGAGAGTTGTGAGGAAATATTAATAGGTATCCCCAATAACCAACCCATTAAGAAAGAACTATGTCATCTATAAATATATGTTGGAAATATAACCAAGCATATAGAAAATTAGGGTGGTATTCAAACTAAGCTCATAAACCATGGAACCAACCAAGGAAGGGTAGGCATCCACCACCACTATAAAAATAATACTCAATAATTATAAAGGTCCAAAAACCCCATACAATATAAAAAAACTTGATAAATAAATATTTGAACATTTCTAAAAATATATTGGTCAACATTCACTTGATTAATGTCCTTAAGAAAACTCCAGGATATTTAAAGTTTCTAAAGGAGAAGTGTACATAACAAATGATACATCGATGTAATGAAAAATTGAGCATGGGGAGGAATATCTCAACATTGATAGAGAAATCGCATCCCACTAAATGTAATAATCCTAGAAAATTCTTGATTTCTTGCACCATAGGGGAGTATTTCGTTTCTGATGCTATGCTTGATTTGTATACTTCAATAAATTTCATTCCTCAGTCAATTTTTTCTTCATTTATAGTTATTTATTTGAAGCCCATATAATTTTTTTCTCAATTGGAAAACTGATGTACCACACACCCCACTAGTGTGTTATAGGATGTTCTTTTGAGGGAAAAATATTTATTTTTTCATGTAAATATTTATGTGCTTAAAATGGAAGATGTTAGGATAAATGGACATAAACCAGTTACATTTGTGAGGCCTTTATTAAAAACATCCACAACCATAATTAATGTACACCATTATACATTATCTATGGAGTTTGGTGGTAACATTATCAACTTAAACTTCCTTGATTCCATGAAGCACCCCTCAGAAGGGCATTCCTCACTTTCAGTTAATTCTATTTATGTGATCCCTTTTCCAAAAGAAAATTATCTTCTTTCCCATGACCACATTTTCATGTTTTCATAATTTATTTATTTATATGTAATTAGTCATGATTTAAATTTTTTAGTGGTCTTGAAAAATGCCATTCGTGTTCATTAATTTATTATTTTGTGGGCACATAGAATCCTATGACCATCGATGATACTTCTCAACTTATAATATCTTATTCTTATTATGGTAAATTTACCATGAATAAGTTTGATGATATCATTAACCTCTCACTTTCACATTCACTCCCATAAATCCAAAATCCCCTTGACTTAGATCTTTAACCACTAGCTCAAAAAATTGAAATATTAATATATTGAGAATGTAAACAAGCTGATCATCATCATTTCTTATTCACACCCTCTAGATCTTTAATTTCATTTTTATAAACTTTTTCGGGAGTATAAAATTATATTGGAATAGAATATTTCTAAAATTTCTAGTATTATACTATCAATCTTCATGAATCATATATTTTTAAATGGTGAAGCTAACTTGGTGAGGCAGGTTCAACATCAACTGAACTGAAACCTCATAGGTGTTTTTAAAAATTAGGTAACCAAATTGTCATATGATGGAGTCATTTAACACGTCTATGAAATCCAATGTTTTATTCTTGTATAGGTAGTTCCTAAGAAAATAGGTCTTGTTGTAATTAAAAATAAAAATATTGAATTGGATCCAACCCATGCATATAATGGTTGGCATGTCAGTATAGACAACCATTGACTAAACCATCACACTGGGTAAGAATATTTCCCATTTCCATTTATTAACCAAATGTTATAGAGGCTAGAGGGGAAGTCCCACTACTTCTTTCTAGACAGGTATTCCAGATACTTTCATATCCATATTTACCCCATGGTTTAAAAAAACCACATTACTAACCCCTTTCATGTGTTTTAATATAAGAGGATTCTATTTGGTCTATGAAATTCCCTATGTACTTTCTAGAGATTCATTAATATTATTTTTTTCAGATTACCTGGAGAATTGAATTGAAATATTCATGGGTGATTTAACTTTATATGGTTCCTCTTATGATCAGTTTTTAGGTAGTCTTGGTTCTATATTAAGTTTTTATATTGAAAATAATATTCCATTAAATTATGATAAATTCCATTTCAGGGTGTGAAAATGTATATTACATAGAAATGTCATTTCTAGGGATGGTGTCCAAGTAGATAAATCAAGAGTAGAGATCATTTCCTCCCTAATATTCCACAAAAATGTGTGGGATGCACAATATTTCTCAGTTCATTCTATATTTCGCAATCGATTCATTATTAAAATTATTTAGATTCACTCCCACTCTACCGATTACTCAAAAAAGAAAGAAAAATTGTATTTTATAAAAATTGTGAGGAAACTTTTAAAAAATTGAAATGTATGCTCACATCAACCCCATTAATCCAACATTCTCAATGGGATTTATCATTTGAGATCATGTATCATGCCTCCAACTATATAGTTGGGGAAGTATAACCACTATGGATTGATCAAGATCCACATGTCAAATATTATTTCTCTCACACATTGGAACCTACCCATGAAAACTACCCCAGAATTGAAAATTAATTCATGTCTATTATGTTTTCCTTTGATAGATTCAGGTTATACCATTTTGGGTCTAAAATAATTATGTTCTCTAATAGTGTATCCATCAATAATCTTCTTAAAAAACCATAATCCAAACCACATAACATTTTCTTGATGCACCTCATTCAAGAAATTAATTTAAAAAGTCGAGATAAAAACAATAGAGAATGTGGTGGTTGACCATATATGTAGGATCCTCTATCTGTGAACATTAACTCATCTACCTATATTCCCATTAATGATATGTTTCCCGATGAGAAATTTTATTGAGTGCAGGATGACATTCCATAGTATGTTGACATTGAAAATTATTTGGAGGAATCATGCATACTTACTGATTTGAATAAAAACTAAATCGGTCATCTGAATCATAAATCTCATTGGTACATTTTGGATGACCCTAGACATTGGGTTACATATAGTTATCAAATCCTTAAGAATTGTTTTCCAGATTGTGATTTTCATTCTATCCATAGGTTTCTTTCAGACTCTTTTATGTGGGTTCCACATCGATCTCTAAGATACTACTCACACATTCCTCAATTTTTGACTATTTTGGCCAATACTATTTTGGTATTTACATAATTTTTGTTAACGTTTTACTCATTTTCAAATGATGTGTAATTTCTCAAAAAGAAATGAAATTTCATAACAACTCTTTCTCTTTCTGTAAATTTTTGGTGTTTGGGGAATTAAATTTATGGGGCCATTACCCAATTCATTTAGAAACTTTTACATTCTTCTAGTAGTATATTACATGTCAAAATGGGTAGAGGCATAATCCATAAGGACTGATAGTTCCAAGAAAGTTATGGAACTTTTGAGTAACCAATTATTTGTAGGTCTTGATTACCCAGGTTCATCATCAGTGGCCATGGTTCTCATTTATACAGGTGAATATTTCAATAACTCTTGCATCATTAATTGGTTTAGCATCGAGTTTATACTACATCACCCACAAACCAAGGGTCAAGAATATGTTTCAAATAGAAATGTATAAAAATTATTGAAAAATAGGTCAACCAAATAGAAAATATTGGATTCTTACACTCAATGATTCATTTTGGTCTTAACATACTACCTTCAAAACACAATTTGGAATGTCACCTTATCAACTTGTTTTCAGAAAGAGTTGTCACCACCCTCTTGAGATAGAGAACTGAGCCTACTGGTCCATTAAACAGTACAATTCTAATATTTCTAGTGCAGGTGATCAAAGGAAGTTACAAATTCATGAGTTAGAGGAAATGTGGAGAGATTTATATGTGAAATCCCAAATCTATAAGTAGTGAAAAATGGCTTCCAATGACCCTCTCATCATTCATCATCAATCACAAATTGGGAAATATTTCCTCTATTTCAATTAAACGTTGAAGCTCCACCGAGTTAATCTTCTTTCCCACTAGTTTGGCCAATAAATTGTTAATAATGTCTACCCATTTTGTGTTGTATAGGTTAAAAATAAAGATACAAAACAAACATTCACCATTAATGGGTAGAGGCCAAAGCACTTTCATTAACCCATTCTAGATCCCCCAATAGAGGAGATCTACCATCAAAAGAAACATATCAACGATACCCATAAGGTTTTATGCTTCCTTCTACCATTATCATTTATTTTAGTGAAGAAAATTCACACTCTATATGTGTGTGGAAGGTGGGGTAAATACATTATAGAGTTAGTTATGATTTTTAATATTCATTCTTTATTTTTCTCGTTTTCGCTTGCTTCATTTTATTTTTTATTTTCCCCATATTCCAAAGTCTGTTAAGATTTTCATTACATTTTTTCTCTTTTTCACTTAAAACATAGTATTTTTACCTTTCCCAACTTATTTTTATGAGAATACACTTTTTTTATTCCCATCAAATCAAGGAATTTATTGAAAATTCATGAATAATTTCCCAATTTCATGTTGTTTTAAAAATTCATTAAACTTTTGGTTATCGATGGCATATGAGTTTTAGAAAGAATTTCTCATTGAGTTTTGATTTTTACAGTAATTTTTTTTTCTTTAGATGATATAAAAGGCAGTATCTCTATAAAACCATTGATATGATTAATACCCTCTCTGTGTGTTTAGTTTATCCATGATCACTGAGAATAACTCATTGGTGTGCGTTTTTTATTTAATCACATCTCAATCATGAATTAAGTTTACTGTTAATTTTAAATATGTATAATGTTGGGAATATCTCTATGTATCATTTTTTTAAATGTGAATTTTCCTAGGAGTTATAATGTTTATGTGTGGGGTGTGATCACACCATGATTCACTATTTTATTTCACCTTCACACCATTGTATTAAACTGGTTTTATTTTGAAAATTAGAAATATAATAACAAATTTCACTTAATTTTGATTAAAAAAATTATTTTTTATCATTGATAAATGGGATAATTTAACTTGTGTATATTATTTAATTATAGGTTTAGGTGATTTGGAGATCCCGTGATAGAATTCAAGCAAAGTGGGCTAAACTGCAGTGGATCCTAAGGACACATGTGGACTAAAACTCACACTTTTTCGAATAGGTGAAACCAATTGGAATGAAATTTTTTTATATGATCCCAAAATTCAATATGATACAACTCCTCTAAAGAAACCCATCCCCAATCAATCAAAATCTTGTCCCAACTGTAATTATCTATCCTTTTAAGCAAATCTTCTCAAAATCAAGAGTTCAATTCAGTACTTTGAAAATATCTCCCATTATAGATATCCAATGGCCACCAACTTTTTCTTTGAGATATTATAGAGGTGGATAAAAAATTAGTTTTTTAATAGCGAGATAAGACAATCTGGTTGACCAAAACCATGATACATATGGTATTTAGTAATCTGTGCACCCAAAATAACCTTCCACTTTTCCTATAAAATGGAACCTTGGGAACCCCATTTAGATGTTTTACTAAGGAGTTATGTTCTTAAATATTGGGGTTATACTTGAGTCCTCTCATCAAATTGGAGGTTCTAGAGCTCCCTATCTTTATAGGGATAGATAAAATGGATTTGGAGATCCACCTGAGCTTCCTCTTCCTCTTGATAGTGGGATAAATAGTGGACATTCATTATGGGGTAGATACACACATATAAAGAAAGTTCTGAAGCTTATGTTATCTAATTTATTGGAATAAATTCTCCGTTAAAACATTTAATTCCCTATATATTACAATATTAAAAAAATTAATGATTATTTTTTATTCATGTGATTGGAATGCTCTTAGTTTCTAACTGATCAGTGTGGGGATTTGTGTGTGTCATTTGTGTTTTTCTGATTAAAAAACACAAGAAACCCATTCTTATCTATTTTCTTAATATTTTAACCTTTTTTGGAAGATCTTTTATCATGCATAAGGGTTGTACCTAGGAAACATGATTGTTATGTCAGTGTTTGGTTCAATATTCATTAATATAATAGTTTAGAAATTAATCGGCATTCCTCTAAATTTTAACCAAATATTTACTCAAAATCTAAATTAATCTATGAGAAAAATGAACTTTAAATGTGTGTAATAAACTCCTAATGACCTATTTTCTTCATATTTTTCAAAATCCATATTATTTTTAAACTATTAAGCTCTTTAAATTTTGTTCTCTTCTTCAAACCGTTTTCAAACCATCCTAAGTTTTTAGTTATTTTTATTGAAAATACACACTATAAAACACTAATTATCCATAATATATGTCCTAGGATATTCCCTAGACTATATGCAATCATATAAAACCTATTCAATTTGATATTTCATGAACCCGCGATCACACTTATTCCCATATAGAGGCTCGTATATTTGTAATTTGAATGCAAGAGTTGAACCTATTATTATATAATAACTTTACCAGTTGAAGATGCTGGTCTCAAAAACCATTAAAATCTATTCACCGTGATATCAAAAAATATTCCATATTTTTAATATTTATTTCAGTTTGAAAATTAGTTTGAGGATGATAAGTTGTACTAAATCTCATCTCTATTAACATTGATTATTGAAAATTTCTCTAGAACATCATTATAATCCTTGGATATTGATCAAATATAATTTTATGTGGTACTCCATATATCCATAACACTTCTATAAATACATATTATTAAAAACAATTACTGAGAATTATTATCGAATATAAATGAAATTAACAAAAATTGTAAGTTCATCAACTACAATCCATATGTATTTATAAATTTTAGATATCTTGGGAAGACCTTCAATAAAATCCATGGATATGTTTTCCCATTTCCAAATAGGTATTCATAATGGTTACATTATCCCCTTAGCCTTATAACATTTTGAATTAAATTTCTAGCTCACCAAGAATCAAGTTTTTTATTTTGCAATACCCCTATTTATGTTTTCCCATAATATATGGTTCTTGAGATATATGTACATTTTTGTACTTCTAAGAATGATAAATATTTATGAATTATGTACATCATCCAATAATTCCTTCTTAAAAACTATTATTTATGAAGTAGATATTTTTTTCTAAATCTTATCATTCCATCATTTTTTGAGTTCAAATATGGAATACCCATTACCATAGTCTATAGATCTATATATTATTATTATGTCACTTTTATCTTCACATAGATGGATAGATGAGTAGTAATTTTTGAATCATAGGATTTCTCCAATCTCCCTATGATTACCAGGGCCATTATTTGAAAATACATAAGTATTGGGTCATATATATAATCCACATTATAAATCAGGTAGTATGATCCTTCATACATAGTGTATGGACCACCATGTTTATCATCATATGATTGTAATTTATTGATAAGTAATAGTCCACAATCAAATACAACCATATATTTTTGTGTATGGTAAAATTCATCTTTGTGAAAATATACCTTAAGGTCTTTTGATTAGAATATATACAACACTTTTCAAAATAGAGATAGTTACTCCATTTACATAATGAAAATATTACCACATATTTCTCCAACTCACATATAAATTAGTTTTTATCATTAGACTTTAATTAATTGAAGGAATATACCACTACTGTATCATTTATCCTGATAAATCACCTCAATAACTTCTTTAATTCATTATTGTTTGTCATAATCCCTTCTCCATTATATGGTAGAATGATTAAACGTGTATTGAACAAACTTCCTTTAAAATACTTGAAATTTTCTTCAAATTCATCTATACAATGTAACTTTAGTCCCTTTTGATTAAAAATTCTTATTGTATTTTAAGATAATAAAAAATTCCAATAAAGCATTGGTAATATTTATACAATCCGAGGAAACTATGATCTCAGTTAAAATGGTAGGTATGATCCATTTTCAATTAAATTAGTATTTATAGGATCTAAAGATACACCTCACTTATGATTATGTGACACAAGAATGATACATCATTTAGAAATAATTCACTCTGGATAAATATATTATATTATTTTTATTTTCATAATGTATTTAGAAAAATCCAAAAATGCACTTCACGCTATTATTTTCAATTGGAATAAATGAGAATATTATCTATAAAGACTACCAAAAATTGGTATAGTTAATAAATAAAGGTTTAATTCATTTAATCCTTGAACATTTTGGTGAATTTTAAATTTTGAAATAAAATAATATGAATCTAAATTATCCATATATTTTATAGAAGGTTTTCATAGATATATATTCCATTTTACCCATAAATATTGGTATCCAAATTGAAGTCCAATCTCTGATAAGTATTTAACTCCTTAAAGTTGATCGAAGACGTCATTAATACATGGTGGAGTAAAAAGGTTATTGATTTTGAACTTGTTACATAACAAATAGACCCTATTGTTAGTATAGAAACATCTCATTAATATAGTCATTAGGTCCTGGACCACTAGGCACCACCAGTTTCCCCAAAAACATGTGTTCCCCATATGGGGCTCTATTAGCATGCCCAAATGGATCATCATTCTAATAAATGCCCCCAAAATCCAAAAAATTTTCATTCTTGTGTGACTTTTACTCAGATGAATACACCCTGGGAAATATTATAGGAGTTCACCCTTCATGATCACAACACCATTCCAATCACACATAACTTTGGAGTCCTAATCAGGTAGGCTCATAAAAAGAAAGTTTCAGCTTGCTTACATATGAAGTAACATTTATCCTTTTAACCCTTTAAAATTTGGTATGTTACATTCACCCTCCCTTTAAAGAATAATTTCCTTTTTTAGGCCTTAATCTCATCCTAGTAAGTGCCACTAAACTTTTAGATGAATTTATCCTCTGATACCAATGTAAAAAATGTGCCCCACTAAGACAGCATAAAACCCACATTTATAGGATCTTTAGGTCTGTAGACACTTCTATTTCCCACACAAACACATGGTTAACTAACTAGGGCCCACAAACATTCCCAAATGTATCATTAGACTCATGGATATCCAAAAAAACCAACACATGTTATTTCTAGTATGATTTTTCCTCACTCACATGCACCCTGGTAAATATCCATGGTGGTCACCCATCCTAAACACTAATCCATTCCAATAAAACTTTATTGTGGCATTCTAATAAGGTTGGATCCAAAAATAAAGGTGTGTCGTATTGAACTGGGTAATAAAATTTATCTTTTTACCCTTTAATATTATTGGGTGTTACATGTTATCTTCACAATAATCAATACATATATGCATTGATTAATCTTTTTTCATAAAAAATGGATTGGTGTACCCCATGGTGATACAAATGAGTGTATGAAACCCTCCTCAATATTCTCTTAGATTTAATTCTTTATTTACTATAATTTAATGAGGGAAATAATTTATGGATCCATTTATATTATCATGGAACAAGATATAAATTCTCCTCAAACTCAACCTCACGATCTAGGGGACGTCCAGAAAAGTCTTATTGAAATACAGTGACATATTTTCCTATAATATAAATATGTTCAATATTGAATTTTCCCATATCATTTGAGCTATATATCCCATACATCTGGGTATTAAGACCCATATAATGGGGTTAATTTCCATTAGGAGTTCATATACATGCACTCATTGATAGATAATCATTAGCTGATTTGAAATATGAAATATCATTTCCCTGTCAAAGTAATTGGTATAAGATCTATATAGATAGGATCAATTCATTCTATAAATCACATAAAATTTGAATAAAGGAATAATAACAATATTTGAATAAATAGAATTACCAAAAACATCAATGAAAAAAAATTGTTTATTCAGGATGATATCATTACACCATTGGGATTTCTCAGAAATAATAAAATATCCATATGTTTGGTTATCAAGTTAATTATATTAGATAAATTTATAGATATTATAGAGTGTTTAGAACTTAAATCAGTTCATATATTTTCATTTATTTTTTGTAATATGAGTGTATCTTTCAAAATAACATTTTTAAGATCCATATTTATAGTTGAGATTGAATACGCTTTGAGTTTACCCATTTTGTTTAGAGGTTGTTGAAATCGATTTCTATCATTAAAAATTAGTTTGGTTCATCTGTTTATTTTATTCCCACGCTTCTTATAATTAATTAATTAGAGTACGGGTGTTGCATAAGTTTTCTCATACATTTTCTTCTTCATATTACTTTGGAACTAATGTTCTTGAAGGGATTCTCTCCCATTATTGAAAAATTTATCTATTCCTTTGAGGAAATTTTCCCATTACTATTCATATATCATTTAATGTTGTAAGATGAATCTATTTACTTGATGGTTTTTATCATATAAGTATTCTTTTGAAACTAAATTTTTATAAACTTACCCCCAAAACATTGAGAATAATGGGTGTCTATAATTTCCATTTTTACATTGAGAACACATCTAAAAAAATTCATAGATACAAATTTTCCTCGTAGAAAATTCATTCTCGATACATGGTTTCAAGCCAAAAAAAATTTAGATTTATTAGGGTAAATTATAAAACCAAAATCATACCATTAAATTCCAATTATGTATGTTTTATAAAAACTAATTGAATAATCTTATTATTTATATTTCTCTAATAAATATATCTCCAATTTAGTGTGAAGAGTCAAGGGAAAGTGTTTACGGAAAAAATAAATTCTTAATCTCAACCATTATATGGAGCCTACAACATCCTTTTTCCTAGAGTTATTAATCAGCATCTACCATTGATAAAATAAACCTTTTAGATTCTAAATGGATAAAAAACATATCCATGCTCTGAGAACTGGAGAATATAAAATATGTTTTATTTTGTATTGACTCTTTTTTAATTAGTGTATTATAAGAACTATTAAAAAGAGGGTATAAAATTCCAAAAAAATGATATAATGGAGATTTTTTCCTTCCGTTGTGATTTTGAGAGCATATATTGATTTTTATTTTTATTCATATCTTTATAGAGTTGGGTGGTCACAGGCGCACAATTTTTAATTATATCTCCAATTGCATTTGTTTTTTCATTTGGATCATCACTATATTTAACACCACACTCACTACTAACCTGATTGTTCTTGGTTCTAACCATTTACTAAAATCAAAATGGTTAGTTACTAAAAACAATATTGTGGTTGTGATTATAGTCAAACATTAAATGTATATAATTATTTGATAAGTCAAAAAAATGATTATATTTTCTAAATCATGGTACCTTTATTTCACCTTATTACATTATAGTTTCGTTTTAATCATTTTTTGTTCAATATAGGTTATTTTTGGTTTTATACTCTCTGTATTCATAAGATAATCATACTTATTAACTATACCTTACTTTGATACCATTTGATACGATCCAATCATAATATATATACATATGTAACTCATATTTTACAAATAGACATTACATATCACAAAAAACGACACACTTTGAACCTATATGTTTAGTGACTTTGGAGGTTAAACATAAAATAAATTATTTTCCCACATTTATTCAAATCCTCAATAAAATTCTCTTCACGCATGTCACCCCTTTAAGAAATATAATTCATAATACTCTACTTTATATATTTTGAAAATAGAAACATAATAAATCATTAGCTTAGATACATAGAAAGTGGCTAACATAAGTGATGTCAATTGAAAAAAATGAGTGATAATAAGATAAGAATAATGGTCTGATAACATAATCAATGTGGAAGTAAATAATATAGGGATATGATACCCATTAATACACACCTAAAAATAAGGAAACATAATATAAATATTTTGGTATAAGAAAAGACATGAGTCACAAGACTATAGAAAATGAGTCGATAATCATGATCCATGAGAACATATGATATGAGCATTTTATAACATAACAATGTGTAAAAACCATAATTATAGAAATAATATCATATTTTATGGTTAAAAACTTTGATTTTATTTCTTAATGGAGTAGGTTGACCACCTTTCCATAACATAGTGGACCTAAGATTACAACCCACATCCCTTAACATTTTGGAGTTAATCTAAAAACCAGTGTCCCATTTAGATATCATGAGATATAAATAACTACCAAATGTTTTGGAAGAAATTTAAAACCCAACCATCACATAATGACATACCATATATATGTGTTCTATATGAATATGAAACAATTCATAATCACATCCTTACTTAGTTAACCTATAGAGACAAATGGGCTATATAAATATTTCCACAAAAAATTTCAAAATGAATTAAGAGAAAGATAGTGGATCATATTATTAGAGATTATCCCCAGTTAATAATATGAGACATTAAATATTTATGTAATAGATTAAAAACACTTTATAAGAGAGATAAAAAATTACATTAAAATAATAGAAGAAATATTCATTATATTTTTAATGAAATTTATTTCAAAGAAAATATATTATAAAATAATGAGAATACAAATTATTTTATAAAGCCAGGAAAAAATATAAATAAATATTCAGAATATAAATTTATAAATATGATCATAAAATTCTTTAAACTGAAAGACATCAAAAAAGAGTTTCTTTTTGCACATTGGAAATGAAAATAAAAAATAATTTAATGTGATCAATGAAAAAAACATTCAAAAAATTTACATTCATTAGTTTTTAAATAAATTAAAGATAAAATTAAAACTAACTTAGGAATATTATAATTAAATATGAAGTTATTTTTAATAAAAACTAAATAATGTGAACATAAATGATAAAAATTCCAAATAGAAAACAGAGATCCCTTCAGATCCACTTACACTAGTCCATTTAGATGAATTTTGTTCCAAATGGATATGAAATAGATATAGGACAAGTAAAACATAGAATAGGAATAGAGTAGTATAACACGTATTAGGTTTCATAGAGAAATAATATACAATTTCTTAAAATAGAAATTTAAACATAAAAATATCAAATTCAAAGTGAGACTAGATAAGAAAACCTTATAGTTTTAGCATTCTTGGAAGAAAAATACCTTTAAAGAGAAAATATTAATTATAAAATTAAATACCCTGAATAAATATTGAATTTGGACTATATTTTTTAAAATATTAATTAAATAAACCTTACAAATGAAAATAAGTTTATGATATGAAATATGTCATAATGAAGAAAATTCAAGATAAAAAATGTTAGAAACAAGTCAGGTATGAAATATAAATCCGTAAGGATGGAAATCAGAGAATAAATTAATTATAAATGAAATTAAACTTTAATTAAATTTAATTTTATTCATATAATGGATAATATTAAATTTAATAATGAAACTTGAAAAGAATGGAGGTTTGGAAATAAAACCCCTAAAATGGACCTCCACCTGATTGAACATGATCTAAACCCTTATATAAAAAATTTAGGGTTATTATTATTACAATAAAAACTATATTCATGGTTATTTTACTTAATAATATTAATTTTTAATTATGTTTACCAATATATTAATTTTTTATAGATGAAATTAATATTTAGGTGTTAGATTTCCCATTTTTCCACACATGCTTCTGTTTAATGATTCTAATCATTGATATATGATCATGTGATAAAAACCACTTTATTATTAATAATGACATAATATATGTTTATAATATAGTTATGAATTCTAATTTTCATTTAAAGGATCCTTTGGTGGCAGTTCATATAGAACACTTAAAAATTTCTTTTATTTGGGAATTTTGATTCATTAAAAATAATTTCTTTTATTAATGAATAAATTTATATACATTACCATACAATTATTATTAAAGTATATTAAATTAATAATTATTTAATTACTTAAAATGTGTTTTTATTTTCCTAGTCATTTATGATGTAAAAGTTATAACATCGTTCATGGAGATTGCAAAAAAGTCTAAAAAACATATTTTAGAGGTTAAATGACTAAGAAAATTTTATTTTATAGGAATGGAATCAGTGTTATAAAATCATAATGGTTATAAATAATATTATTAATTTTATAAATTATATTCAATAATAGTTGGACAAAGAAGTTATAAATTAATGATTATATAGAGGATAATACTTACATTAAAGATTTGAATCGCCTCTTAGGGATCCTCTTGGAAATAAGGCATTTGGGACCTCTAATTACGATTAGAGGTTCCACAAAGTGTGAGGGGGTTGTGAGGGGGTAATTTGGGTATGTATTAAAGAGAAATCACAATTAAAGGTGTGGGATGATGTGGGTATAGTAGGTGTAAATACCTAAACCCACACTTCTTTATTTATTAAAAAATCATGTTGTGTATTGTTTTTATAAAAGATAACTGAAAAATACACATTACATTATAAAATTGAGGAAATTTTCAGAACTTGGTTTTAGGGGATTACAAAAACCATATATTTAATCAGATTTTATAGAAATAATTACAAAATAACTAATTAGATTCATCTAATTTATCACAATATCTGTCCATTGAACTTCTATGGTATCCTTTGAAAAACCTATTAAAAACATGGGATGAAAAAAAAGAAGGATTAGTAAGGAACATAGAGAATGTTAACTATTAGTCAAATCAAAATATAAAAACCCATTAAAATACAATTTCCTGAAACTTATAATTATGTTTAGAAAAATAAAGTAGTCACCATGGGACATCATTATCTTATCACTCTTACATTTACCTTTACAAATGGAATAACCATATGGTCAACTTCCAACTTTCAAATACCCAATGCATTGGAGAGCTATAATGGGGATCATCCATCATATAATGAGCTATAATGGGCTCAAAATAACATATCTTGAGAAATAATGGAGAAAAACCCATCATATTTTCAGTTATAATGGGATTAACCCATAACAAACAATTTTTAAGGAACATTTCACAGATAAAACTCTTGATAACTAATTTAAAACCTTGGGCACAACACATTCAAATTTAAAAATACCAATTTTTTATAAAATTCAACATAAAATACACACACATAATAATGAAATCATATTATTCAAAAATAAAATTGAAAATAGATAATAAAACACTATAATAATAAATATTCATGAAAGAAGTAGAAACTGCTCATACCGTATATATAAAAAACAATCTTTTAAATTTTCATAAAAGAGACCTTTAAAAATAATTCCAAAGGAATGTCCCGGATATAATACATGAAAAAGAACCCATTATAAACACATCTGATAATTTAAACACTAATAACCATATATACACATTTATAAAAGACATTTTGAATGGACATAAAATCAAAAAAATATTTACAAGAATAAATATTTAAAACATTTAAAACAATGTTTTCGTTATAGAGTCCCTTACATCTAGTTAGAATTCCTTAAAAATTGTTCAAACATACAATATAAAGGTTTTAATATTTTTTTTAACTTTTGAATGAACTATATTAATTTTTATATCACCTTATATGATCTTCTTATAATATTTTCCACCCATTTATTAAAATAATTTTGTTATTTCCATTGTTTCAGGTGATTTATTTTCATAATTTCCAGGGCTAATTTATTATAAACATACTTGGAAAAAAAGAAATGATAATCAATAAGTGATAACATACATATATTAAGGTCTTTTTATACAATTACATCTGAATTTAAACATTCCATGATTTTAGTAAAAGTTAAACAAAAACACAGTGCCCACAAAGTAGTGAATTGACACACCAAAGGCAATGATTTTTTTATTTAAGAATAAAAGGAGACGTTGAGAGATTTTATAATGAATATACCATTAAAAAAATATAGTATATATATGATTATGGAGTTTTTGTTAAACATTGTATAGGAGGTGAGGATAAGGTAGAGGTGAAAATTAATTTTAAAGAGAAGAAGGATAAATCTTACCTCTTGATAATTTCTCCCTGAAATCCTATTTAAGGATTTGGGAAGTGGTATATTGTAAGAAGAAAGAGAACTAGAATTCATACAGGGATAAGGAGAAGGTTTTTTTCAGAATATAGTCAAATAAAAAGGCACAAGGTGATGAATATTTGTGAAGGAATGAGCCTCCTTTTATAATTGAGGTGAGGGGTAACTTAGGAATTACTCAAATTATTATAATAAATCTATTATGGGGTTTAAAACATAAAAAATGGAATAATAACTAAAGTTATTACATTTTAAACATAATATAATCCCTTTTTAACTTATTAAATAATTTTTTAATTTACAAATAATTTAATAAAATATTTTATTCATGAAAAATATTTTTTTCCAAAATAAAAACAATCCATCATTAAGACTTTAATAGCATAAAAAAGGTTATTAATTAAAATAAAATGCATTATTATACCATAGAAACATTATATTATCCTATTTAATTCATTAATTATCTTAAAATAACAAATTATATTTATTTTATCATTTTTAATACCGTTAATATGATTTATACATTAATTAAATAATTGTTGAACCATAATTTTTCAATAAATTAATGTATTTATTTGTTACCTAAAAATAAAAAATAAAATTTATAGAAGAATATAAATTTGTTATCTTTAAATTAACTATATATTTTTGAAAACTTCAACTAGGAAACAATACATTAAAATATTTTACTAATTAAAAACTATAATGTGAAAACTTGACTTCCTTTAGAAGTAAAATATTATAAAGGCATTAACATGATCCATTTGGTCCCAAAAAGTCCTAAAATTTAATAAAAAATAGATAATGGTCAAAAATTACTTATGAAAAAATATTTATAAAAAATATAGGTTATTTAATAAATCTTATAATTTTAGTTCAAAACATTTTATTTATTTTTCTTATGCTTGCACAAGCACCACATCAAAATTTCACAAGTATGAATGTTAATTATTTTATATATAAAAATTATAAATAAAATAATATCATGAAAATAAATTAGTTATGTACAAAATAAATTTCTATATTCGTTCATTATGTGTACTCACTCATAGACATGTCAAGAAAACATCTTAAATTTGTTTTTTTGTCTTTTCTTTCCCTATGAAAGCATTTCATAGACATTTGGATAAGATTTGTTTAACATAACAGTAAAATTAAAAAGTAACAGAAAAACCTTATACATAACAATTGATAACAAATTCTTTCAAAGATTTTTTAGCACTCAATTATTATTTATAAGAAACCAAATTTGGTACTTATAATGTTGTGTTGGCACTGTATCGGAATTAACAATAATTTTTATACTTATCATGAAATACAATATAACATACATGTTCTAAATTATTAATTTAAAATGTTACTCTTATAAAATAATAATTTAGTTATTAAAAAAATTTAATAAATTTTATATCATAATTATGTCTTTATGATCTCATAAAATAATATCGTATTTTTAAAAAAATTATATTTTTTACTCTTCACCAAAATTAGACTTTTCCTGAAAATTCCCAAAAATTAATAAAAATATAATTTCATCATGATGAATTAAAAAATGAAATTATCAACTAGAAATTAAAATTATATAATTGAAAAATTAATGTTTTAAATAAATAACCATATAATAAATTATTTATCATAAGATTTAAATAACATAATGAATATAACTATATAATTCGAGAAAAATGATAAATATTATTCTATAAATACCTAGGTTGGAAAATTCTCCCCACCTTAAATGAATTGTTCCATCAAAATTCATTCATTGAACATATAATTGTGAATTTATAAATTTAGAACTAGGAGAAACTGTTTTTTATGTGTACTTAATTAACTATAAGTTCCAAAGTAAATTCTATCGCTAACTTTGTTTTATAAAAGAATAATAATGCCTCATCTAAAATGTTCTCAAGACCATTCCTATGATACCAAATGTAAAGCCCTGAACCCACACTTTTGGATTCAATAATAAAACATGTTGTGTATTTTTTTATAAAAGATAACTGAAAAATACACACTACATTATAAAATTGAGGACCATTTCCAGTCAATGTTTTGGAGTATTAGAAAATCCATACATTAAATCAGAGTTTACAAAAATAATTAAATAATAAATAATTATATTCTTATGTGATATCACATTAACATTCCTTTTAGTATCTAAGGTATCATGTGAATAACATTGTTAAAACTTATGAAGATCACAAAAATCTCAGTAAGGGACATAAAGAATGAATACTTTAAGTCCAATGATAACCTAAACACCCATTAAACCCCATTTTATTGAAGCTAATAAGTATGCAAAGAAAAATAATGCAGTTACCATGGGATATCATTTCTATATCACTCTTAAATTCACCCTTACAAATGGAATAACCATATAGTCAACTCCCATCTCCAGAGTACCTAATGCATTAGAGAGCTATAACGAGGGCCACCCATCATATATTGATCTATAATGGGATTTAAACAAAATATATTGTTCTATAATGGCTCTAAACCCATCATATATTTATCTATAAGGGTATCAACTTATAATAAACAATTTCAAATAAACATATCATGAATAAAACTCTCGATAACTTATTTAAACCATTGATCAAAACACATTTATATTTCAAAATACACTTTTTTCATAAAAATCAATATAAAAACCATGAATATAAAAATTAAATCATATTATATAAAAATAAATTTGAAAATATAAAATAAAACATTAAAATAATAATGATTCATGGAAGAATTAGAAACTTCTCATGTCGTATATATAAAAAAATAATATATTTGTATTTTAGAAATGACACATTTAAAAATATTTCAAAAGGAAATTCCCTAACATAACACTTGAAAAATATCCCTTTTCAAAAAAATAACAGAAATTAAAACATTAATAACTATATAGATACAATTATAGAAACCTTTTTGAAAATAATGAAGTAAAATAAAATGATTTAGATGAATAAATCTATAAAACATTTAAAACAATGTTTTTGTTTTAGATTCCCTTACGTGTGGTTTGATTTCCTTAAAAAGTGTTAGAAACTTCTGTATAAAGTATTAAATAGTTTTATTAATTTATTAATAAACTATAAACATGTTAATGTCAGCTTATATGATCTTCTTATAACATTTTCCACCCATTTATTAACAACATTTTGTTATTTCTATTGTTTCAGGTGCGTTCTTTTTATGAGTTTTAAGGCTGGTTTATTATGAAATTCCATTTCAAAAAGATATAATAATCCATAAGTGATAACATAAATATATTTAGTTCATTTTATATAATTAAATGCGAATTTAAACTTTCCATGATTTAAGTAAAAGGGAAACGAAAACACATCGTCCACGAAGCTCGTGAATTGAAACACCATGGACGATGATTTCATTATTTAAGAATGAAAGGATAAGGTGATATATTTTATGATTAATATACCATTAAGACAGAAAAATTAAATTCTATATATGATATTTTAGTTTTCACTAAACATTGGATAGCAGGTGAGGATGTGGTAGAGGTGAAAAGTAATTTAAAAGAGAATAATAAGGAATCTTAGTTCTTAAAAATTTCTCCTTGAGAACCTCTTTAAGGCCCTTGTAAGTGGTATTTTTGGGATAAATGGGGAAATATAATGTTTAATGGATGAGGATAAGGTAATTTGGAAGAATATAGTCTAGAAATAGGTCTCAATGTGATGAATATTTGTGAAGAAGGAGCCTCCTTTTACAATTGAGGTGAGGAGTAACTTAAGAATTACTCGAATTATTATAATAAATCTTTTATAGGGTTTAAGACTTCCAAAAATGCCTAAAAACTACATTTGATTGAATTTTAGAAATAATATTATCCCATTTGTCCTTATTTAATAATTTTGTAATTTTTAAATAATTTAATAAAAACTTCTATTCATGAAAAATATATTTTTTTCAAAATAAAAAATATTAATAACTAAGACATTAATCCCATCCAAAAAAGTTTTGAATTAGAATAAAATTATTTATTAGATCATATATACGTTATATTAATCAATTGAATTAAATAATTAGCTTAAAAATGTCAAATTATACTTATTTTATCATTTTTTAGACCATTAATTTGATTTATTCATTAATTAAACAATTATTGCACCATAAATTTTCAAGACATTAAGGTATTTATTTATTTCCAAAAAATTAAAAAAAATCTCAAAGACGATAAATTTTTTATATTTCAATTCGATATTTATTTTTGAAAAAAATCTACTGGAAGTCCATACATTAAAATACTATACAAATTAAAAACATTAATGTGTCAACTTGACTTACTTTTGAAATAAAACATTATAAAGGCCTTAAAGTTATTCATGTGGGTCCAAAATATCCTCAAATAGAAAAAAAAGGGATAATGGTTGAAAATTACTTTTAAAAAAATATTTATCCAAAATATTGGTCAATTAATAATTCTTAAAATTTTAATTGACATTTTTTTATTTATTTTTCTTATGACTCCACAAGCATTGCATCAGCATTATACAAGCATTAATGTTAATTATTTTATATATAAAAATTATAAATAAAATACTATCATAAAAATAAATTAATTTCATTCAAAATAAAATCAATATTCATTAATTATGTGTATTCCATCATATACATGTCAAGAAAACTTCTTAAATTTGTTATTTTGTCTTTTATTTCCCTCTGCAAGCATTGGACAAGAATTTGGATAAGATTAATGTAATATAACTCTAAAATTAGGAATTAATAGGAAAAAAATAAATTATACATAAAAATAAATAAAAAAGTATTTAAAATTATTTTTACCACTCAATTATTATTTATAAGGAACTAAATATGGCATTGTCTATGCTGTGCAAGAACTACGTCAGCACTGAAAATAATTTTTATACTTTTCATGAACTAAATTATAACATACATGTTCAGAATTATTTTTATAAAATATTAATATTATATAATCATAATTTATTTATTAAATAATTTTAATAATTTTTATAATAATTATCTCTTCATGATTTTGTAAAAAATTCCATATTTTATAAAAGCTGTGTTTTTTTCTTATTCACCAAAAATAAACATACTGGGAATGGTAATAAATATGATTCTATAAATACCTATGTTTTTATAATATGTTTTATTTTATAGGTGATCTTGAGTTGAATTTTCACACATACACTTTACTTAAGGTAAAAGGTTGTCATTTTGAAATTGAAATTGGACACAAGGGACTAAATAATAGATAAAGAATAGTGTCATGTTTATAATTGCTTCATAAATCCTTTTAATGATAAAATTTTGTGATATTTCAGATTGTTTACCCATTATTTAATTCCTTTTACCTTATTTTATCCTCTTTTTTTGTGACTAACAATTACCATGGTAATTTATTTTTAATCCAAAACGTAAAATTTACATTGTCCCCTAATTTTCAAATATTGATTAAAAATATAAAAAAATTTACTTGATTTTATTTCTAAAATTGATACAAATTAATTGTAAAATAAATAACATATAACATGTGAATATATATTTAAATAAATATATTTTTATTACCAAAAATAGATTTATTCATATTCCTTACAAAATAATAGTCATTACATGAATGGTATTTTATTTTATTATATATATACAAAATATATTGCTTTAAAATCATTGTTCAACAATCATTAATTTTTTTATTAATAGAAAATAACTAGTATAATGAAATACTATTCTATTAAAATTATCCCTTTTAATATTAAAAATATTTTATTACATAACATAATTTATCTTCTAAACTCTAAATTTTATCAATCAGTTAGTATTAGAGTACTTATTATATCACCTAAAACATATCTTTAAAAATAGTGATATATATAACGTATAAAAATACATATTTTGAAACAAAATATTATAATTAAATAATTTTAATTCATATCAAAATTAGTTATTCATTTTGAATTATATTGCTTTTAATTTTTTTCCAAATTAATAACATGAATTTAGTTTACCTATTGGATAAATGTATATGCAATGAACATATATCTAATGGATATATATATCGAATGGCTATATGTCCAACATATAAATGTTCAATGAACATATGTCCAATGACCATATATATAAAAATAATATATATAATTTTCATATTACATTGATATATATACTCATACATGATTCCATAAAATTTACTAATACTATTAATTTAATTATTTATTAAAATGTCTCTTATATTTATAAATTTTATCCTTATTTCCATAGTTTTATTTGGATGTATTATCTTTAACTCCAACCATGAGGGTGAATATTTTATGTTCATTTTTTTTATTTACATGTGATTTTATTCTAATTCTATTTTTATTAATTATATTTTATATTGTGTTGTTATAATGCATTTAAATTTATCTTTCATTATAATATTTTATCTTAATAAATCATATTGTAGTTTTTTTAGTTATGTGTTTCATGTATGATAAGATATTTATGTTTCCGAATTTATTTGAAGAGAAATAAAATAAAAAATCACAAGATTTTATATTTTAATGATACATTAATAAAATATTCCACAATATATTTTTCTAGTCTTTGAACTCCTTTATCATCCATATATCTGATACCCTTATCCTACATGTGACTAAAAAGGTAAGAAGATGACCCGTCTTCTCAATTATATATAATACAAATTATTTTTCTATATAAAATTATGGTAAGTTATAATGTTCCTTTTTCCACACATTTGGATACCATGATTAAACCATGTATGATGATTAATACAAGAACAGTGTAGCAATAAGATCCATCTTCTATATAATGAGAACCATGATCCTATGGTAATATGAACAATTGGAACTCTATATTTTTCTTCCAGAAATTCTTTTAAAACTCTTATATCTTTGTGAATGATTTTATTTTTATTTATTTTTTATATTTCATCCATATTCATCTTCCATTTAAATATTTATCTTCATGATCCCCTTCAATATTTCTAGTCATATGGAAATATAATTTCTATATAATCATGTTATATATTACATTAAAAACACTTGATAAAATCCCTCATATTAAAATTTTTAAAATTTAAAAAATTAATTCCACTTAATCCACAATATACCTCAACTCAAATCACATGAAATATTCCCCATATTATTTTATTTAAATACAAATGAAAATTTATCTGAGGGTATATTTATTTTAATAGAAAATTTTCATAACATCTTATTAATATCACATATATTTAATGAGAACATATGCCAGCCTATTTTAATACTATATAAGGTAAAATTATTTTAATATAGGCTTTGAAAACTTTAATGTATTCTAATTCGATGCCTTTTCAAGATTGTTATTATTACATCACCAGTTATGTATTCGTAATACTCTTACATGATTCATGGATTTCATATTTTATCATATGTAAGTCTCAATTCAGACATATATAGTAAGTTGATATTCTAAGTAATTCTTCAATAAACATTAAGAAATCCATGTGAATCATATATAGATCCATGATTTATTCCTACTCAAATCCTTAAAATCTCCAACATCCTCTAAACTTCTCCAAATACCATGAAAACAATATATAAGGATTCCATGAGTATTTTAATATATTTATTAATTTATTAACAGACATGACTTAAAAATACAAGTGAGCAATTTTTTATTGCAATATCCCCCTTTGGTATTTGTAGAGATACTTATTCAACAAAAATATTAAACTTCTTACACTATCTCAATTCCAAAACAAGTATCCTCTAATATTATATTCACCAGAATGATAACCACACACTCCATGATCACATGAGTCATATTCAACATTATAATTAATCATATGATAAAATGTTCACCATGGAAAAAAAATTCATCCCAAATATTTTATTTTAACTCTAATTGGTGATAAAAAAAACTTTTGAAACACATATCCTCTTCTCCATATATCACATTCAAATTCACAAACACTCTAGACACTACTCATCAAGAAAAAACCAAAAAAAAATTGAAACATCTAATTTAAGACATTTTTAGAATTATTTTTTTCTTATGTATTCAAGACAATCTGCAATAAACACCAACTTAATATATAATAATGTCCTCTACCAAAACACATTATTTAAATAAATCCATCATCCCACTTTATAACATAGTATATTCTAAAAATAGGGGGAAAATATTTTTTTTGAGAAAATATCGCCATTTGAACTATATTGAACTATATCTCCCCCTATTTCAATGAAAATAAAGATAAATTATCTGAGGTTCAAAAAAATATACATATTAATGAGACAAATTAAATAATCAGGGGTTACTTTTATTTCCATGAATTATTCAATGTATATACCCCTAATTGAGTTGAATAATTAAATTCTGATCATTGAATGGAAAATAATTTTGGGGAGTTGGGGTCTATTCTCAATACGTATAAGGGGATAGATAATGTTGAACATCATGATCCAAATGATGATTTAGAAACACTAATTTATTGAATTTATTTTATATTATATATTATATTTTACTATGAGTAGAAATATAATTTAACTTCAATAAACCAATATCAACATTCTTTTGGATAAAAATAAACTTATTCCTAGTATTATTTACCCTTTAATGATGAACGTTATTTCTATCAATATTAATAAAAATCTATTTATGATAATTTTTTTAATAATTAAAGGACCAGTTAGTAACTATATGATTAATAGGGATGAATCATGGATCTTCTATTTTTATGTTTTCTTCTTAAAAACATCATTTTCCCTCAGTTAGAGAGAATTGTATCCATTAAAACACAACACACTAGAACACATGTGGGAATGTTAGAATTTACATGGTCAACTACTCGATAATATTATCTAGTCCTTGAAATGATCATATAACAATATTAGATAACACATCCACTTTAATACAATCTATTTTAGTTTACAACAATAAAGGTATATCTATTAGTAATAAAGCATTATAGTCCTTGGAAAATTCATATTCTTCTTACACAAATTATATGTTAAATCAAACATTAAAACAATGTAATATGAATTTATCAATAAGATACCATTCATTATCAGTGTTCTACTAAAGATTCATTAATATTGATCTCTTGTAAGTTAGTTCGTACTCTCTTATTATGTTCATAGTAGGTTGTAAACATTTGTCTAAAACTTCTCTTTCCAAACATTTTTATCCAAAAAATATCTTTTTAGAACCATTTCTTCTAGTAATACTTCATCTAAAACCTCACTTCTTTTTCTAGTACATTATTCACCTAATACCTTACTTCTTAATCCAGTGCTTATGAGAGGTACTTCTTAGTCTGGTACCCTATGTCTGATTCTATTAGAAAAGGATCTCTCAAGCTTTCTAGACATCACCTCACTTACTCAACAATGTTTTCACAATCACATTCTCCTATTTATATACCTATAAATTCTCCACAATATAATGGAGGAGTGAAAACTAAAAATTTGAATTTTTCAATCACATCATTCTTTATTTTACCTCCTTCAAAGATTGTGAATAATATCAATTTTAGAAAAAAATTCAAAAACATTCATCATATCACTGTTAAAATGATCTTAAAGGATTCATAATTTTATTTCAAAAAACATGATATTTCAATATTGATTACTGAGACATTCAATGTCCAAATCAACATCATCATAATGTATGAATTTATAAATAAATTTTAAAAGATCCTCGAAGCCCCGAACGATTATCTTCCATTACAACTCATCTATCTGGTAATGCTTAATCAAATATTTCTTTATAATGATCTTTTTTAGTACATCTTTTTCTAGATCTTGTATATTAGAAAATATTCATATTTATGAGACTGGTAAGATTTATAAGTTTCAAATTACTATATATTTTTAGGTTACTATGTATGGAATAGTTTTAGTTACTTTATCTTGGACTATCATGGTTTATAAGACTAAAAAAACTTATCCTTTTTAACTTTAATATCTCCATAAAAAAATGTCACATGATTTCTAGTGTAGGAAAATGCTATCAGGTAAAAAAAATTATAAAACTCCTAACTAAAGACCACTATCCTGAAATAATTTTTTTGAAAACCCCATTTTCCAGTAATTGATTCCATTAAAAATATTCAGTGAGAATCATTAATACCTTTGAGTAATCATGATTTTTGCTGCTTTAAATAATATAAAATAACTATTGGATTCTCTTTTCACATAAAACATAGTCATGTGCCCATGTGAATACTTTTGGGCAAGCACTCTATCATATCTACTATCTAATCACCTCATTATTCTAAACTCATATTTCTACTTCTAGAATACTCTATCCAAAAACATTACAAATACGGCTTCACTTTTTCAAGTGATTTATTTATAAACAAAAAAATAAAACCCTATAAAAACCTTATTTTTTTAATCTAGCTTCTTTCTCATTCAAAGAACCACACAAACCTATTAGTCTCAAAAATATCACCTTTGGATTTTATTCCCATCCGTGGAACATAAACCATTAAAGCTCTATGAAGCCTAGGAAATAGATCAAAATCCCATAATTCTAATCCTATATGATTGATCACGGTGTTTGAAACAAGAATAATTTTATAATGGGGCCATGTTTTCCATTAAATCAGTGATAAGAAATTGTTTTTTGGATCATCCTAATCTCAAAATATCATCATAATTAACAAAAATAAACTTGTATAGAAAAAATGACTACATTTAATTCAAAAAAATATTAAAATAGTTTTTACATATTATCATCACATTTTTTCAAAAAATCTTTTTTACACTATATGCTCTCTATAAACTAGGTGAAGTACATATCAATGGAAAAAATTTATGTTTCCATATTTCTACACCATTGATAATAAAATACAAATACATGAATAAAGTATGGATAGCGTTCTTATATTATATCCTTGATGTGAGTAAGGTTAAACACACATGATAAACCTCATCTTTTGAAATTTTTTCCTTTGGCTACAATTTTTTGATGATATTAGCCACAAGATCTTTTATTGGTGAAAAACAATATTTTGTTCATCTCATTCCATATAATCCTTAACAAAGTGACATTTAATATCAAATTTCTTATATTATTAATATTTCATTGGATTATTAATGATACTATTAGAATTCTGATTAGCATAACTAAAGATAATAAAAATCTTAACAACACACAAAAAATCAAGAAATTTTTTCTTTATCAACATTATTTTGGTTCTAGATTGAGTGAAAGCTACACACTCAACTTCAATAGAGATGAGAGTCAATAAAATGTTTTTTATACTAACATCCAAATTGCTATCCTATAAAGAAAACCACACTATTTTTGGTCATTCTGTCTTCTATAGAACCTGGAAAGTCTGTATTTATATAGCTAAATGGATTCATCTTACCCTTTCCATTATATTTAATCATATAAACTAGGTCACCCTTAATATATCTGATAATTATTTTTTCCAATAAAAAATGTGTCATTTCTGGTGCACTTTTAAATCTTCCATGCATGCTAACAACGTAAACCAAGTATGGTCTAAAAGATTTTGACTACAGTAATATTATACTAAATTCCATCAACAGTTTTGAATTAAAATTCCTCATAACTTCATCCTTAAAAAAATATTTCCCCAATTATATAGGTGGGAAAATAGTTATTCAATATTCCATGAAAAATATTTTAAGTATTTTCTTGGTATATTTTTCTTATGATAAGAAATTATTATCCTTATCGTGATAAAATTTTTAGCTAATAAAGTAACTCATCTATCCCAATATAGAAATTTCAAAAAAATCATTTCTTTCAAAAATTATTCATTTCCTTTTTTATTATTCCTAAAAAATATTATATCATCGACATAAATAATCATAATGATAGAAACCTCCTTATTTTATTTTATGTATAAGTTGTTTTCCACTATTTTATTTTGAAGTTAATATTTGTTGAACATAAATTCAACATGAAGTATAAAGATATTAGTGCTTGCTTAATC
This sequence comes from Viscum album, assembly GCA_963277665.1. Classification (NCBI taxonomy): domain Eukaryota; kingdom Viridiplantae; phylum Streptophyta; class Magnoliopsida; order Santalales; family Viscaceae; genus Viscum; species Viscum album. The sequence continues at coordinate 817,995,217 of OY728134.1, read as the reverse complement.
CCATATAAATCCCATCTCAATTAACACATATAGTTATTTACAATTACTTGTAAGGAACCACTTTACGGTTCAATAAATACCAATTCTTTTGTCTCTACATTAAGAAAAAATACTTGACATCCATTTAGAATATCGTGAATCTCTTTTTTATATAAATAAAATAAATATTCTGATTCTTTCATGTATTCCAAGTAGTCAAAGGGTTTTAGTAAAATCAATTCCTTTAACCTAAGAGTAACCCTCACAAACCATTATTTTCTTGTTTTTTATCACTTCACCTATTTCATTCAACTTATTTTGGAAAACCCACTTTTTCCAATAACATTTTTATCTTTTGGATTGGATAATTGCTCTCATGTCTCATTTTCTAAATCTAATCCAATTTTTTATTCATGTTATTAATCCACTCTTGATACTGAAAATATTATTCAAAATCTATTGGCACAACCAATGAATATAAAGAGGTATGTAAGAATTTCATTCAGGTTTTTTAGTTTCAACATATTTTTATGGATCTATAATGATTTTGTAGACCTTTAATTCATTCCTCAACCATGGATGAGATGAATGAAATTTTATCTCATAAATTGAAATGGATGAATTAATATATTTATCCTACAAAACCTATATATAATCAATTATATAATAATCCTTTTCATGTTGTTTAATATTAACAACTTCATATTTGCTTTTGCTTATATTTACATATGATTGTGGATCATTTCTATCAATATGGACTAACACTTTCACATATATAGAGTCAACAATAATTACAATTTCCTTATTATAACACTAGTATCATATACCATTATAGGGATATCTAATAAATACACTTTTAACACCTCTTTGATATTACTTTACTACATTCTAACCACTGACCTCGATAATACAAGTTCTTCTAAACACCATTAAGTATTTCAAAAATGGGGAATCATTTTAATTCATATAATATGGATGAATAAAAGAGTTTTTCTTATATAAATTAATATTATAAATTAAAACTATATCTTCAATATCCTACCTCAAAAAGAATCAATATGCATCATGTTTAATCAACATGGTTCGTTCCATCTAAACTAAACATATATTATTTCACTTAAGAAAATTATTCTATTATTGTGTCTATGGTGTACTATGCTTATGAATAATTCAAAAAATTTCAAGATAATATTTAAACTTCCCACTTATATATTCAAAACTATTATTTTTTCAAATAATCTTCATTGAGTATCCATATTCCTCTTCAGTTTTTTTCCTAAAATTCTTAAGCATAATTAGAGCCTCTAATTTGTGATTTAATGACGTAATACATGTAATATCATTTAAATAATACATGAAGGATATAAAATAATTTCCTCTAATTATCAATTAAATTTTCATGGGTCTACATATGTCAGAATAAATAAGGCTTGTTGAAAATTTGTATGTATATCTACCATCTTATTTACAAAATTTTAAATATTCACTTTATAGAATATTGAGAAATATTAATATCTTATTCTTATCATGTTACTAAATTCATAAATACATCCCATATTTTTCAAATTTTTCATATATCTTTAGCACATATGTTCATGACTTTCATGATGTAACAATATTTAACCCATCATGCTCAAATAACATGAACCCTATGAATTTGAAACTCGAATTTTTTTCCATTGTCCCATTTTTATCTTGTTACAACTTTCCCATATTCAATCCTTTTACAAAAAAATCTATATATTTTTTAAACTAATTCATTTCCTTTATCATAATTTTATGAAATAATCAACAAATTTGTTTCATCAAATCAAAAAATAGGAAACTTTTTAATTTAAAACTATTATTTTGAATGATAGAATATCAAAATAATTTTATTCTGAGTGAGTCATTATTTTTATAAAACATTATTCCTTATTTATATTATTTTACATTTTTTAACAATTGAAAATGTCTAGTCATATGTGAATAACACCCATTACACAACATCCAATTTCATTCTCCTTTAGTGGCATTGAGATAATTTTTAAAAACTAAGTACTTTTATTTTCCTCTTCCCTCATTAAGATGAGGAATTTATGATTTTTCATAAAATCATTATTGATCTCATATCATTACAATGAATACTTCAATAATATTTCTTGAATGATCATATTTTTTGTGAATAGTATCCAATGGTTGAAATCTATTTTCTGTTTCAAAATATATTTTTATGGTTGTCATCTTTGAGGGGTTGACTCCCACGTAACTCTAATTCTAGTTTCTTTTCAATTAATTTTATTTTTGATGATTGAATAAACACATCCTTCTTTTATGGAAAAATCCTCCATAATTCCCATAATATACATAGAAATCATATTTTCCTTTATAATATACACGCATTCTATAATTTTTTATCTACATTAAAACATTTTTCTAATCGTCAAAAATGGATCTTTATTATATAACAAAATGTTGGTCAACTGATAAAATATTATTATTCAAATTTGACTTATTTTAATCCTTGATAGTGTCTATGTTAATAGTGTTTTATCCAAAATTTTATTTCTCATAAATATCAAGGTATTGGAATTCTCTTGTTTTGGATGAATACGTGGTCCACTTGGCTTTTCTATTATTTGGAATATTTTCAACCATTTTGTTGACCTATGAGGATGATTTTTTATCCTTATTATATTTCTATTTTTTATATAATTAACTAACTTATGTAATTTAATTTAGGACTTTTTATATTCCTTATTGAACTTCAACTGGTTTCTACTACTCAAGGTTAAATTCTTTCTTCTTCTCCCTTATCTTTTCTTAAAGTTTTATTTTGAGGGTTTTTTATTCTTAAATAAAATTCTTTAGGTTCTAAATATCTTTTAATAAATTGAATTTTTCTTCCACGTGTACCGTTTCATCATTTTCATTAGGTTAACCATCTTTTTTATCTTTTTATTTTCTCTCTCAAGTAACTAAATTTTTATATACATTATTTCAATTCCATTTTAGGAAAGACATATATCTAATATTAATATTAATATTCATCATTATATTTGTTTCTATCTTCATTGATAAAATAATTATAATTTACTTTTATAATAATAATATTCTCATCACCATCATCATTATAATTTTCCAACTCCACTCAGTTATCATCATATTTGTCACATTTGGATAATGGTTTTCCCATTTTACAATTAGAGATATTATTATCCTTTCCTTTTAAAAATATATTTTATTTTTATATCTTCAACTTCTATGGTTTTACTAACATTCCATATTTTTCATCACTATCTTCCTCTTCCATTATACTTGTAAAATTTTCTATGAAATTTTCAATGGATCCATAGTAAAAAAAACTTAAACGATAACATTTCTTCATACATACCTATGACTATTTTAAATATTTTTGAATATAAATATATTAATTCCTAAAAAATTCAGTTACTTAATCTTCAATGACAAATACACTAACATCTTCCCCAAAAATAACATTCTTAGACCTTCCTTACATAGTATCACTAGAAAAAAATTATAGATCATCATCTTCAATCTAATGAATGTAATTTTATCTTATCATTTCTTAAGTGATGAAAATTTTATAAAAAAAATATAGAGGGAGAGTTTTAATATCATTATCTTTAATAATGATACATTGGGATCAAATTTATCAAGATGAACTAGTTTAATATTTTTATAAATAGTTTTATTTTCTGATTTTTCACTAAAACATCTTACGATGCTTAAAATGTAATTAACCCTTTTAAATAACTCACTAACAGATTCCGAATTTACTATCATTAGATCTTTATAATTAAATGTCTAGATCAATAATATGAAATTATTCACATTCATTTTCCTTTAATATTTTTCAAACTTTTCCAAGATTCCTTTAACTATTATAATTCCTTTAACCCTCAAAATTATCTTTTGGAGAGTGAGAGAGAGTAAACTATAGAGTTGTTTTTATTTCCCATAATTATATATATTCTTTTTATTATATTTTATTAAGGGAAAACCCTCAATAGGTGGATTTAATTAATCTATATTTCCTTCCAAAACTTTAGGTTAAATGGTTAAAATATTTATAAGCATCTCATACTTAAAAAAATGATTGTTCTTCCCAAAAAATTGGAATCCATTTAATTATAATTGAGTTATTATAATCCATGGAAATATTTTTATTCAACCATAATATAGACATGAGTCTATTAAGGGAACCTATACTATGATATCAATTTAATGGGTTATTTAGGATCTATATGATAATTTGGTAGGGGTGGTGAATCAACTGTCTTATATATTAATGTTTTATAATTTAAATAGAAACTTTAACCATGGTTAAAGAGAATAAACTCTACTAAAACAAAAGACACAAGAACATCCATAGGAAAATAATAACTTATAAGGTTCACTAATTAGTAATATTAACTAGTAATTGGTATGATCTTGAAGAAACCCTTGATCATGGATCCAGTAAAAAATAATCCTTTATGGTTACCTGTAACAAGGGTATATCTATCATATACATTGAACTATAGTACATTGATAGTTAATGTTATTTTTGAACATATAATATGATAAAATATATTTTGGAACAACTAAATAGTCCTTCCCAAATAGGTTTCAACATGTTGATAGTGTTATACTTAAGTATCTTCACACATTCACTCCTTTATGTTAGTTCATCTTCTTCTATTTCCTAAGTTGAATCTTGCAACCATTGGTCAGTTTTTTTTATCCAAACCTATATATTGTAACTTCACTATCTATAAAATATTCATCAAATAGTGCTTCATCCAGACCCTCATTTCTTCAACTTGTAAATTCATTGTCTGGTACCTCACTTCTTAATCCCATACTTGTATATGTTACTTCTCTATTAGTCACCCTGTGTAAGATTCTACAATAAAAGGATATCTCACGCTTCTTATTAAAACCCCACTTATTCATCAATGTTTTCACAATCCACATAATCCCCTTTATATAACCACAGCAACTCTAAAAAACAATATATGATCATGAACTCTAAATTTTTATTTCCCACTTGAATGTTTCTTCTGTTGAATTCATTAAAATCTAATGAATAATATTTGTGTCAGAAAACATCATAAAAAAATTTCTTATATCTGAATTTATGCAATCTTCAAAGATACCTAAAATCTTAGTTGTAATCATTTTCTTTAATTTATTGTTATTGTGGCATTGAATGTCTAGGTCAAAAATTTCACAATTTGAATTTATAATGAATTTTTAAAATAAACTCAAACCTATGTCTAATTATTCTTCATAAAAACACATCCACCATATAATAATCCAAATAAAATTAAGTTTTAAGGATATTATTCATTCAATACTTATTTTTTAATGTCCACACCATTAGGTAATATTCATATTTTTTTATCTTGTAATATTTACAGGTTTCCTCTCTCCAGAGCTATTTGACTTACACTATAAGGATTGTTTTGAGTTACAGAGTCCAAAACTCTCAATTTTTTTTAATAAAAACAAATAGGCTTCCTCATTTCAATTAAAACATAAAAATTCACCTTCTTCTATATAATTTTCATGATTAAAAAATGATAAATGTTCTTTCTATTTTGAGAAAACTAAATCAAGTAATTTTTTTATAAACCTCTATATAGGAAACATTCCCAAAAAATATTTCTATGGAAAAAATCATGTTCCTACAATTCCATACACTGAAAAAATTCATCAAAATCATGAATAAATTAGAATTATAAATTTTTTTAGTAACTTGAAGAATAAAAGTGAATGGTCTTATTTTCTTTGAATGAAAAACTCAGTTTGGTTTCATAATGAATACATTTATACAAGCACTTTGTCTGACCTTCCATTAGGTCACCTCAGTCATTTAGACACATATGTCACTATATAAAATACCTTTTCTGGAATAATTACAGAGAATGATCAATTTTATAAAGTTATTTATATTATTAAAACAAAATAAAACACTATAAATATGTATATGTCATGTTAAACAACTTTATTATTAGTTAAATAATAACACAAAACCTCTTGCAATAAAAAAAATATAGAGTTCACTTTCAAACCAATATACTCATGATTTTTAATCAACTATAAGATCCATGTGCATACATTAGTATCCACTATGTATTAAACCTCTATAGTGCTCAATGATTTTAATTTTTGATTATTTAAAAGCAAAAGAATACAAAAATCACCATGATAAAATGCATCACCTGATGTGGAATTACTATTATCCATTAATTTTCCCCATTATTATCTTTTCTATATCCCAAAAACGCCTAATATGTTGTATCATTAATAAAAAAACTAAATTAATCCATTCCTTTAACATGACATGATATTAATTTTACTTATTTCACATGGATTTCAATAGGTCTATGTTGATACTTTGTAGAATAATAAAAATCAAAAAATATATTGGGTTTCATATCTGTTAAGTACAATAGGCTCCAAATGATTTTCTAATAATCTACCACATTGACCTATTTTCCATTATAATATCTTGAAAATTTCATTTGGGTATAATTCGTATTGTGATATCCATATTACAACATATCAGTTTTTTTTTGAATAATTCATCATCATATTTGGATTGTGAAACAAATTTTTATGCCTTCATTATAAGGAAAAAATTCATCTCACAAATCCTCAATAGTTAAAAAACAAAACTCATGAAATCAGAATACTATATGTATTATGATTTATTTGATCATCTAAATATTATTCCATTAACATAAATAAACACTACCATCACTTCTAATTGTAATATTCTTGAAATCCAAGTGATTTAATATGAAATGATATGTTATATGATAGACTGTGACATATATATATATGAAAAGAGACATATATCTAAGACTCTATTTATATCATATTTTACAATACAATTATATCACATAATATTATTTAGATAGTAATATTATATAATTTGTGTGAATCATAGTGCCATGAGTCTTATGGTGATATTCACTTGGCCCCGCTATGATTCACCGATTGGAGTGTAGTGTAAATTAGTGAACACTCACATATCATGCACATAAGCTATAATTTATTAAATGTTTCATGAAATTAAATTCTTGATAATGTTGATGGTTGAAGGTAACATGAGATTTAACTGAAGGAGCCAATGTAAATTTATGAAGTGTGTGAGTAAATTCATGGTCTAAGGGATCATCCCCCATTAATAATATAAAGGACGCCTGACCACATTTCTAGTTTGTATAATCCTCGAGAAATTTTTTTTCAATATTATCTCCCTAAAAATGATCTCTTATTTCATACTCTTTATATATAAGAGATACTAAAATATCATATAATTTGGGATGGTCCTTCACAAACTGTTTGGAAATTTTAGTGAAACTCCTTGATGCACCACAATCGGAAGAAAATATTTTCTATTTGTTTTATGATCTTCATCAATCACAGTTTAATATTAATAAAAAAATATAATTATATAACATATTATTTCATTATCTCCAATTAAATTCATTTTTAGTACCAAAGGAACCACTTTATTGGGTTTTATGAGCTCTACATTCTTTTTTACTTGGATAAATCATTCCTTAGAAACCCTTCAGTCATATCAAAACAATACTGTTCTTTTTTATTAGTGAAATCATGATGAAAATAATGATTTTTAAATAATATTTCATGATATATTCTAAATATTAAATTATTATATTCTTAACATACATTACATTATGTGATAACATAACTAACATTGGGGTCAAAACATTTTTTCATGCAATAAATTAACATAAGTTCGTGTCAAAAAATTATGTTATGTGATAATATAATATAGAATTTGGGATACAACCTATGACATATGATATCATAAACTATTACTAAGATTAATTCTTTAGTTTTTTTTTGCATCATAGTCTATGATATATTAGATTTTATACAAGGAGATAACGCTATTCAATAGTTCAAAAATCAAGCATCATATCATAAATTTGATATTGATTCTTTTCAACGGGAAAAAATATAAAGGTGCTAAACAGTTTACCATATAAATAACAAATATTGTAATAAATTATAGGGTTATCACTCATAAAATTTAAGTAGCTATTCTTAAATGGTATTAGCATCATAACCTTGTTACTTGTATTTTATGGTTCCTTGATAATTATTAAATAAAATTGAGATGAAAAATTTGTTCTTTTATTTTCAATTATAAATTTAATTTAATAGATTAAATGTTGTTTTTAAATTATAGGAGAAGTTTTTATAGGATATTTTCAAACTTATAAATTGGTTTATATTTTTTTTTAATTAATTAAGTAAATTTTAATGAAATATTTATTATATAAATATCCATAATATTAAAATTTATTATTTAGAGACCTTTTTCATATTTCATGGCATAAATTATAATTTGGATACAATGTGTTTATATATAAATTATCACGTTAATTTATAAAAATTTTATATACTATAAAATATTAATAAATATAAAATATTTTACACTTTAATATATGAATTGTCCATAATGATTAATTTGAATTGATCAAATTAAAAGGGAACTATTTAAATGAACTATTTTAAACAATATAAAAATGACGTTACATAAATGATTTGTTCAAAGTTGTAAATCATATTCAATATTTAATAATTAAATTATTTAAAATATTTACATAATAGAAATTTAAATAAAAAATCATTATATTTTAAAAAATATCATATATTTAATAAAAATTACTTAAAATAAATAATATTCAATAGTTCATATTAGTCAATAAATTTAATGTGTTTAAATTTATTTCAATTATGGATTTTCTATAATTCATGATTTAATTATAATGTGCTTATAATTTCATAATGTATATTTTCTTCACCAATGTTTATCTCATTTAAAAAATCTTGAACAGTTCATTTATTTAGCATATTCTCCGATTTGTTCATAAATACGGTTAATATAATTTGAATATGTTCTTGATTTATTTCATATTACAACATTTATTCTTTGAATTTTCATACAAACATATAAGGCATAACATGCTGGGTGTGATAATTGATTTAGTTTTTATTCTAATGTAAATTATATTATATTGGGTTATGGGAATTAATTTAATGGTTAATTATAATATATATAGTAGGGGTTTTAGTTTTGATGGATTTGAGATCTCTCTTGGGTAAAGTATCCATGGTTAGAGGGACTTTGGGTTAGACTTCCAACTTTCTTGGTGTCTGATGAATTACTCTAGAATGGTGGGGGCTGACTACCTATAGTTCTAGGATTACTCATCTGAAGATGATAAGTTTTATATATTTCAAATTTTTTATATGAAAGGGTTTCATGTTATTTTTGTATAGTATTTAATTTGATATTTATAAATATAGATGGATTTTAGTTTTGGTTAGTAACATAATCTATGAATTGTGAAAAGAGTTACAAATCAATATTTTTTAAAAATATTGATTTGTTGTGTGGAGTAGAACTCCAAACTATTTCGCAATAACCGTGAATAGATATAAATAGTATATGTGAGATAATATAGAGAGATTAAATCCCAATTAAAAAATTAATTTCTTTATTCCTTCCAAATAAAACACATGTCATGTCCTGGATTATGCAACCAAGTAGGTTCTACTAAAGCAAGGTGTCTATGTATTGTCTTGTGTAAGAAATGTGGAAATTTCCAAACAAAGAGTTAGGTAATAAAATACCAAATTGATATTTGGTCACATTTTTCATGGAAACACTAAGATTTAGAATACCAAAATCATCTAGTTGAGAATATATCCATATGAGGTATTCGGGGGAATGGTTGATTACTAACCTATCGAAGAAACCTATATGATATGGTGGGGATGTTTCCCTAAAAAATAATTAATATGTGATAGGCATGAAAAAATGACTCATTTATTATTAAAATATAGATCTTGGGATAATAATGGAGATGATGAATTTTGAATGAGTCATGAACTTAGTGGGAACCAATTTAATAAAATACATTATTAAATGAATTTAAAACATGATTCTCATTTGATAAGATCATATATTTAGAGAATGTAATCATCATACTCAATATTTACCTTGAGATCCATCTTGGATATGGAAATAAGTAATGATAGGGATTTATTAACCAATTTTAGAAGTTAAGAATAGTTATTTTGTGAGAGGAGAAATTATCTTTGTTAGAGAAACAAATTACTGAGAAACTGACTAATGAACCCATTCCAAAAACATATATATTATTTTTAAAAACATCTAAAAGTTTCACTAGATGTATCTAATTTTATTATTGTGATAATTTAACCCAATTTGAAAACAAAATATGATAAAATGGATGTATCTATTATTATAAACAACCTGGAAAGGTTTTATCGAGAATATGCAAGGCATAATAGGTAATATGTGTCAAAGGATATCTTTTTCTGAAATATGGTAGAAGTAAAAATAATAACTACTCATTTACTCAACATAAATATATATGGAAACTAATTAAAGATACTAGGTTCACATTTTTGGATTTATCTGACTATGTACATCATTTTATCTGAAAGTTTCAAAGAGTCAATTATAAACCATAAATTGAATGAGTTCAATTTTTTAGTTGATTGCCTCAATATGCTGAGTATCAATAAATAGGACATGTGAGGATAATTATAAAGTTCCTAGATGATAATTTATAAGGAAATGGGTAAATTTTTTAAATATAATGATATGAATATAGGTCATGAATTGACTAAAATTTCAAGTAAACCAAATAAAAGAATGGAAGGAAATTTCTTTAATTTTGGAAAAATGTCCATTCAAGAAGGTATTGTCGAGTAAATTTAATGGGTTGTGATAATCCTGATGAATATTACACATCGAGTATTCATGTTACATAATTTTATTCTATAATTATAAAGTGTATATGATACCAACTATATGTTTTATTAATTTTATTGAATATTCAAGATTTCAAAAATGAGTAATATTAATGATTATAGAATAATTTTTGAATTAGACTTGATTAGAATGGGTTTTCTATATAATGGTGTTTCATGTAATCGATTACTTAAAATCTCATTTGGATAAGAATAATGATTCTGTCATAATCATCTTTTTTAATTCATTACAATTAAAAGTGTTCATGTTAAAAAATTATATTCTAAATAAAATGAGATAGGTGTTTTTATACACAATATTTTGAATTATATAACTCTATAAAAAAAATTTATAAAAAAATAAGTATTAATGAATTTTATCTAGGATAATGTATTTATATATGAAAATGAGGGAATATGAATCCTCCAGCAATAGTGTCATATTTAATAAGTTATTCTTTTCAGTAAAGTACTTCAAACTCATAGTATACCATATGTGATAAATAAATAATTATTTAATTGTTGAGTATTCGTAGTAGAGGAATGAATTATTATTTCCTAAACATCAATACCTTTAAGTATCTAAGCATGATGTTTTGAGTGGGATATAGTTTCTAAGAAGTTATTGGGAGAATTTTTTGGATTTCAAAAATTTCAAAAGTAATAAATAAAATATTACACCTTTAAAAATTAATTTCACTTGATATATTAAAAGAGATACAGTTATCATGATGTAGAAAAATTTAAAAAGCAACTTTTATTTACCATATCCAATTTATGTTTATATAATATCCTAAAAGTGTTTAGGATGTGTTTGTAATTTAATAATTTAGATAGATAAAAAATTTCAAATAGAATCAAATAAAAAAAATTATATAATGGGTATCAAGAAATATTATAATGATAAAATAAGAAGAGTTATGATAAGACAATGGAAGTTATTGAAATTGTGACAATTTATGTTGTTATAATAAGGTGTTTTAATATGTTCAATGACTTGAAAATTAATAATATGATTCTGAAGTCTCGCCATTATTCAAATTGGATTAATAAATATACTATACTCACTAAAGAGTTTAATGGGAGGGTTTTATCACATGTTTAATATTTATGTGATAGGAATTATATAGAGATTTAATGATTTTAACAAAACATTCAAAAGTTTAGAAAACACAAGGTTGATCTGATAGTATATCTTATATGATATGTCAGACATGTGTAGATGCATAGTTTTGTTAGATATTCCTAAAAGTGTTAATATTTTGAAAGGAATCATGTAATAAAAAGGATAATATCCACATTAGTATTGGTTTTTCTGGCTTCATATATGTATTTATTGTTAAATATTTCAGGAATTAAACTAATAATTGGACTATTAAAGAATGAAATTGCACAATTAAAAACTAATTTTCATTATGTATTATTATAGGTTATTATGAAATTTTACGGTTTATATGATAATTATTATTTTATTATGATAAATAATATTCTCATGAAGCACAAAATGAGTTTTCTATATTGTAACACCCTTAAAGTGTACCACATTGAGTGTTATACACTATGTATATAGTATAACAGAGGAACATAGTTTAGATTTGGAGTCACCACTACCTAATTTTAGTAAGATACTCATCTTGAGAATAATCATACAATGATACATTTCTTATATAATCCTTGAGGCTTATATAATATATGGTTTATTGCATATGTTATCGGTCATTTCATTTGTAATACCTTAACCAATATCTGATTTATCCTCTCATATGAAGGGTATGACATCTTATCACTCAATTGATATAAACTGAGGAAATATATTTCCATATATAGAAGGTACATTTGGTAACATAATAATATTTTATGAATTTATTTATCAAATTAATTTATATTTTTTGATATATTGTGTTTTATGTAACACTACATTTATCTTGCATTACATGCGACAATGAGTTTCTTTGATGGTGTGTATGACATGTGACATCGAGTTTCAATGAACCATGAAATAATAATATTATAAATACGAATGTTATAACACATCCCTTAAATAGGTGCGGTTTAATAGTATTAACCACTTTATTAAATATACATATAAATTTATTATTCAATATATTTGTAATTACAAACTCTTTAAATATAATTAATAAATTTTTAGTAAAGTAATTATATTCATAAAAAATATATTTTAATCCGAAATGATTTTTAAGTTAAAATATTTTAATTAAATTATATTTATTTTTAAAAAAAAATATTTTATATAATTAACATAATTTCTAGGATCATAATATCAATATTAACTTATGGTGAAATTTTCATATTCTTTCTAAAATGTTGATTTTTCAGTGAAAAGTGGAAAATATAAATTATTGGTATAACTATCATTTATTTTTAATTAATTAAATAATTTAAAATAATAAATATATTTTCAATTGACATAATTTTGGTTACTCATATTTAATCCACTTAATTACTTTTTGAATTACCATTATACTGGATTTTATAAAATTTTTGTTTTTGGATTTAAAAGTATTTTTCAGAAAACTGTTTAAAAGTGAATAATGTTTCTCCATTTTAATTAGTTAAAATAAAACATAATGAGGAATGTTTTATATGAAAATTTTAGAGTATATATAAATAATTTTTAATTAATATTCATAAAATAATAATATTTATACATAGAGTTATTATAAAATAATATTTTGCTAAAAAATAAACTTCCTGAAAACCCATTATTTTCTTCGCATTTGTGGGTTTTGTTTTTTTTTATTTTTATAATTTTAGAAAATTTATTTGAAAAAATATAAATAATTTTAGAGATCCTAATTTCAATATTATATTAGGGTTATTTTTTTATCATTTTCTAAAAATATTATTTTTTTGATGAATATTGAATAATACTAAATACTAATTGAAAAATTGCTTTCAAATTATATTATTAATGAGGTTAAATTAAATTTTCAATTTTTTTTAATGTAAAATTAGTAAAATTATATATACTAATAAAATTTAGGTCATTTTAATTTTTTTAATGTTGCTTTTTGGTAGGAAAACTTTGTTAACTTTTGAACAATTTCTCTTTGAACACCCGCTTTCTTGTCGCGTATATGAGATTAATTTTAAATTAAATTATTTTAATTTTGTGAATTAAATTTAAAAAAATGGATTCCATATTATTTATGATAATAAATTTTATTATATAATAATAAAAACTAAAATTTATATCAAAATTAAAAGTGAAAATAATAAAAATTAATTACTGTTGGAAAGGTAAAAATTGGTCTACGAGAGGTAAACTAAAAAAGATAAGAGATAAAATGACATAAAAATTATATAAAATCTATTTAATGGAAATATTAGGACCCTAAAATATAAAATCATCTATAATAATCCATGTTTTTGGCCTATGGAATGAGAAAATTTTAGATACACCTTTTCCTTTAAAACAAATTACAAGTGTGACACTCACCTCACTTATAAAAGGCTAACCCCTCTCCACTCTTCTCGACAAATTCAAAACCAATTGGATAGGGAATTACCTTCCAAAATCCATTCTAAAATCTACACCTCTAATCAAAGATTCCATATTTTTGGAATAAATCTGGCCAAGAAATACTTTTGGTGCTAACCTAAGGAGGTTACCTGAAAAAGAGTTAATGTTCTTCAATTAGCACTTTAATTTTATTTCACCCCCACCTCCATAAATTATTATTAAACCATTGTGAAAAAATTCCATCAGTATATTACATTTAATGATATATTTTATGATATTTTCATGAACAAAAATCATATTCTCTTTCATAAAATGGGTTTTGAAATCATCATCCTTCTGTACAGCGGACTACCCCCTTATAGACCGATGTCATTCATTTTTGCAGTTCCACCTCTCATGGATGGGTATTATGATGGATATTATATATATATATATATATATTATTTTTAACATTATAATAACTTTTCATTAATTATATCATATATACATTTTCACATTCCATTCCATATGGAATACAATAACTTCGGTCATGTGTGTAGCGGACAACCGCCTCACAAAGAGACATGATTCGTTTCCACTAACAATTTACATGGAAGATAAAAAAGGATAAATATTTGGTATATATATGAAATAATTATTATATTAATGACATATTTGTAATTATAAAATTTTAATATATCATCTTATTTCTTTCATTTTCACTCACTGAAAGATGATAATGTCATTCATGTACATCTGGACTATTGCCTTTATGAAGAAATGTGACAATATTTTCATTCCCAAAACATGTGGATGATTTGTATATTTATATTTAAATAAATTATATTAATTATGATTTTATGATCATTCTTGAAATTAAATATATTACTTACCTCCTTTCCATAATGATCGTTTGAAAATGTGAACATTACTCATGAGTACATACAATCTACCGCATCTAAGATTGTAACATAATTCATTGCTCAAAACCATCATTAATTATTTTTAATAAAATTATAATTGATATATAAATATGAAAATTATTTTATTATTATTAATATATAGATTATGGAACCATGATCAATTTAAGAAGACCAAAAATAAAAAATCAAAACATACATGAAAAACAAATCAATTACTAACAGAAATGTGGTTTTAACCAGGAATAGTTAAAAATGGGTAATAAATGGTAATAAGTAAATAATATATGGTTATATATATATATATAATTATGGTTATTTTATAGATTTATAATAATTTTATTTTTATTATATAGGAGGTTTGAATTTTTTTGAGGAAGTTGAGACATAAGGTATGGGACTTTTAGTCTCTCTATTATTTCTGGGAGACATATAAAAATTCACCACTTATTTATTTTTTGTGGTGTATACAAAACCAATTTATATGTAATATCAAGAATATCATTATTTTCTTGATATTTAAAGTTTTATTTGATTTTAATCTTTATGGGGGCTTATGATTCAAAAATTACTAAAGGGATAAGGGATTTCTATCTCACTTCTATTTTATGTGATACATAATCCATATTCACCATGTGTTTCTTTTATGTGGTTTTTATAAATAACATTAATATATTTTATTATTTTATCATAAAAATTATTGGTATTTATATATAAACTTAAGGATATATCTTTCATGGGGTCTATGATTCAAATGTTACCAAAGAGGTCATGTATTTTTTTTCTAATTTTGGTTTCTTGGATACATTCATTATGTTATGCACCTATATTCTTTCATGAGGTGACTTTAAAAACCCATTTAAATTTAATATAATAATTATTTTTATTCTCATGATATTTTTGGTTCAATTTTATGTTATTCCTACATGGGTCTTACGATTCAAAGTTAACAAAGTGGTTATAATTTTCTGTTATAATCTAATTATTTATCATGATTATTTAAGATTATGTTTCTAGTAACAAAATATCATTATAAAAATCTTAAAAATCTATTGAATTTATTTATACTATGGATATTCATTATATTTTTCAATAACATAACCATTTTCCCACTCTTTTCAATCAAAATAATTAAAAACATGTTTTTAACAAAATTTGAATTTATTTCCCTCTTCATTCTAAAATCAAATTTCATCCAAAACATTTTTTATAAAAATAATTCATTTTTTCTCCTATTACTTTTGGAAGACATGTATTTTTGAGTTTTATAAAAAAATTAATGGAATCCTTATTTTATTTTTCAAAAAATTCCCTTTTATATTTTAACAAAAATGTGAAACGAATAATATTTTTGACTTTCATGGTATAACCAAACTTTCCATCATAATGAAAATTATTTTATTTGAAGCCTATTTTAAAATTTTTCAGGGTTATATTTTAAAAAATATATTTTCAAAATTGTATTATGTTTTAAAAAATTTATTTCAAAGCAGAAATGATATTTTCCTAAAGAAATGTTTTGAACAGTTTTAAAATCATTTGTTATATATTTTCAATGTTATTTTGAAAGAAAAATATTTTCAATTTTTTTGAATTATTAGTTTTAAAAAGTAATTTACATAGAAAAGTTATTTTCCTCAAGAAATTTTCCAAGTGATATTTCAAAATCATTATCCATATAAGATTATATCATTTTATGTAACTTATGATTTTAGTGGGATATAAGTCTATAATACCATTATTAATATTTCACCGAATGTTTTATCATGAAAATATGTTTATGAAACTTGTTTATCTCCCATGGGTTGTACCATGATAAAATTCTAATAAAACATACTTCCTTTTTAATGGGTTAATCTATGATGAAATGATGAAATGATTTGAAAACCTGTCTCTTTTCCAAATATTATGATATGATGAAATGGTTATGAAACCCATTTCATTTTATATGTTATGATATGATGAATGTTTTATGATATTTTGGTACATTTATGAATTATTTTCATTAAGATGGTGACTAATTTAAAACAAAGGATGGTGGTTATGTTATAACCAAGTTTGGGTGAGACCTATATATTCCTCAAATATTTTGGGTAAAGATTTATATCTCATGAGATTGATAGGGAATTAATGGGGAGTGAACCCAATTCAGTATGGTAAATTTTCCACTATGATGGTTTGGGGAGTGAAACTTGATTACTACGACGATTCGGGGAGGGAACGCATTCTTCTATGAAAACATTTTTAGTGAGCCTTGAATAATATAGAAATGATTTTCTATGTTTATATGTATGTCAAAATTTTATTTCTTATTCCAATTTTATGATCTCCTGGTTGACATTACTTGTTTTCATTATGGTTCATGTCTTATAAATAGACAATATTTATGTTATGACTCAATATTATGATCTTTTATTTAAATGGTATGGTTTTAAAATGTTATGATCATGTTATCATATCCTTATCTTCATGTTATGCTTTCATATCTACCTTTTATACACCTAATATGAATCTGAGGCCACCCTTTCTCATGTTTTCCATCCCCTAATTATGAAAAAAATGTGTTTAATTAGGAGTAATAAAGTTGAAGATATTTATGGGAGACATTATAGAACATTAATTAGTTTAGATCTTCATGTTACAAGTTTCAAAGGCACTAAACTACTATAGTACTCAATTATGTGTTTGTGTAATGTATTGAATGATCATCTAAGAAGATATAATATCCATATATGAAAATCCTCGGTCACTATAGATAGTATCAGAGGAAAGATTTAGTTAAACTTTGGAAACCATGATGATAAATATTTAGTGATATCCCTAAGGATATTTCTATATATATTTCTACAGATGTATCTAAAGATAAGAATAAGTATGATTAAAAGTATAGGAATATGTCCTGTACTTTTTATAAATGATAGAGAAGGTTATTTCCATGTAATTACATCCCTATTTGGATACTACAAGTGGATGTTGATTTGGTACTAAGGTGCCTAGGGTTAATTACTCTAAAAAGGGTGCATTGATCTGGACTCAATCATCACTCGGTATATAAAAATGGAATTTTCTGCACACCTATTTTGAAACTCATAGGGTATGTCCTCTGGAAATTCCACAACTCTTAATAAACTATAATGAAGGATTTAAATAGATGATGTCTATGAATTATCTAGGATTAAACTAAGGTTTAATTTATTAAAAATAATGTGTAATCATTTATACATATTATAAGTGATATTTTCTATTATTAATGTTTCTCACATTATTAATTTTGGTTTTAGCTGGTGGTGTGAACTAGAAGGAACTCAGTTAACATTTTAGGTGATAGGAAAACTGATAAAAAAAATATGATTAACAATGTACACCATAACCAACTCTCAAACTCACCAATGAATATAAAGATAGTGTTTTCATAGAGTTTGGGTAGTATAGACCATAGATAAAAGAGGATTCTCTCTCTTATATGTTGAGAATATAGGAATAATGTTAGGTACACTATGGTGAATACCTTAAGAGGGGGTGAATCAGGGTATGACAGATTAAAACTTTCTCCCATTCAGATATTGTTTTTTTGTTAGACAAAACTCAATTCTCTCTTCCTCCCATATCAATATATGAATAGATATGAAATTAATCATAGTAAATAGTGATTTTTAATTGGTTCACCCTCACTGGGATACATCTAAGGAGCATACAACAATGATGTGTCGATGTACCAAATTCACTAAGGATCGCTATCAATAATGAGTACAATGTTCGGGAGAGATCTTATATGCTCAAGATCAGTACCTTTACAAAGTTTAGGGTTTTCTCGCTGCATTCCCAAGGTTCACTACCTATGCCTATTTCTCTGGCTTACTGTCGGTGTAAAGGGTCACCATCTTCCTCTTCCTTCGCTCACTGCTCTTGGAAAGGAATCCACAAACAGTTTATCTACTTTTTGGTCAAAAACAGATTGTAGACATGTAGGTCCCTTCATTTTCATGAATTTATGCATCCGCATCTATATGTAGATTCTCTGTTGATGTTAATTTTCAACCATAGATAAAGTCCACCTTCCTGAGTAATATTAGGGAAAGCCGATCCATACTAATAATTGCAACAAATCCCACCAAGGGAAGTATGATGTGGTTCCCTAGGAAGTTCAAACCAAAAAATTTAATAGGGGAGGATTCATTTGAATGGGATGAAATAATTTCCCCATTTTCCATTTTCACTAACATCTCTACTTCCATGCTTTGTGACGGTGTTTGGATTGTTCTACTAAACATTTGAGATGTAAAAGAATGTGTATAACTAGAATCAAAAGGTATGTTTTCTATTATTTAATGAATAACCAGCGTACCTATCACCACATTGTTTTTGGGATTCACTTCAGTGGTGGTAATGTAAAAAATCTCTCCCTTATTTCCTTGGAGGTTGTTGGTTGCCTCTGAAAACCCTTGGCATAGGGCACTACTTCTCAAAGTGCCCTGATTCATTGTAGTTGTAGAAATGAAAAGTTCATTGAGGATCGAACAGAGTATGCTTTTTCTCTATTGCAGTAGCAAGTTTTTCTTGTCAGCAATCACAGGATATGTGACATTCCTTCCCGAACCTAAATCATTTCTTCATCCACTTTAGTAAATTTCTAGGGCACTTCATTCCACACTTTGGGCAAGCAATGTGCTGGAATTTTTTAGCACCGTTGGATTTATCCATCAAGGTTCCAAAATCAAGGTCCACTTTTTGCTTCTTATCCCAATGATACCCCTTAGATTCACCATTCCCCATCTCAAATTTGAGGTCACATCAAACAATATCATCATAACTGTCAAAGACTCAGATCACCAAGGCTTTCTGTAGGCTAGGTTTTAGCCCACCAAAGAAGCAATAAACCTTACATTTATGGGTAACAAAAAAACCCTAGGCCTATTCTCCAAGTCTAGTGAAGTCTTCATCATAATCCCCAATATATTATTCATCCTTTTTCTTGAGTTATAGTAAATATCTTCCTATATTAATATGGAGGGTTTGGGGAAAATATTTATTGAAAAACATTTTCCAAAAATCCTTCTATCCCATCACCTTGATCTCTTCCCCACGCTTTGTATTTTTGATCAATGTCCACCATTGATCAGCTTAACCCTCTATATGATAATAAGCCATAATAAACTTCTCTTGTTCAGAACATTTAAGGATGGAGAATATCTTCTCAATGTAATTGATCCATTTTTCAGTGATTGAGGGATCAGATTATACATTGAAATTAGGAGGTCTTTGTTTCATGAAGCTCTTGATTGTGACTTGTTGTTTCTTAGGTGGGTTGGATATTCCTCCTGGTCTAGGTTTTAATCAAATCCTGAGTTAATAAAGAGATTATCATGACAATGTTTTTTTTTCCACTCCCACTGGATTGGGCATCTCATTAGTGTAGTCATCACATTGATCTTCACATAGGTTATTAGCAGGATTCTTCCTGTTACCGACCATTGGCTAGAATAAAAGAAAAATTTGGGGAAAGTATTCTAAATTATTAAACACATAAAGGGGAATCTAATTATATTAAAGGGGTATCTTATAAATTAAATTTATCTCCTTTACTTATGAATTTCTAGGATTCTATCTAAGAGATCCATGATCTAATTCCTAACGTATATTCTTATGGGATTCTTTTATTGTTCCCTTAATAATGGTTTATACTAAGGGAATTAATTTACCAAAGAATATCATGTGGGAGTGTCAAAATAAGAGTGAATCAAGGCCCGTTTTCATGCACCACTTCCTATTCAAATTTAGCTAAAAGTGGTGTCTTCAGGTTTTACCCCTATATACATCTATTCTAAAGCCACCTCTACCTGTTTGTATCCAGATAGAGATGTATTTTCATGATAAACCATTTACTCTATGATCAATAAAATTTAGGGATTATTTTATTATACTTAGTATTATCCCTTAGGATTTCACTAAATATAGCGATGTATTTTCTTGATAAAGGTGAAAACCCTTGATAGAGGAATGGGTATGGTATTCACTGCATGATGATTTTTGCATGGAAAATCGTGATGTAACTTCGGTAGAATAACGATGTCATATAAAAATTCAGAAAATGGGTTGATGAGAGAGAAAGATGTATATCATAATTTATACATTAAATGGACAGTAATGGGGTCATTTAATATAATATCCCAACATATAAAATTGAATTTAACATGTATAATATAAAATAATTGCTTTAATGGGAATGAGGAGAGAGAAATCCCTTACGGAATTTCAGCATAGTAATCAGTGTCTATAAAGGATCATTAATGGATTAATTAGACTAAAATGAAGATATAATTATTCATAAATCAAATTTATAGTAATGATTTTATGTATGAACATATCCCAACATATGAAAATTTAAATTAAAAGGCATATCACAAAAGAAGTTCTTAATAAAAGATGATAGGGAAAGATCCCTTACGCAATTCGGACATAGTAATGGTTGGGCATAAAGGATCATGGGGGGGATTAATGGGAGTGAAAGTAAGATCCCATTATATATACATAAAATTGACATTAATTATTTATTTAATAACATATCTCAAGTTAATAAAATGAAAATTAAAAGGAATGACATAAAAGAGGTGCTTGAAGAAAAAGGAGAGAGGGAGATCGCTTTCTTGGATGTGTGCCTCCAAGGCTTGGGAGAGGCATCTTGGGATCTTGGGGGAAGCTTGGGAGGCCTCTAGAGAGTAGGGGGGAATATTATGGTCGATATAAAAAGATATTTAGTGAAGATTATTGGGTGCTTTGGAGGGTTTTTATAGGAAATGTGGGGGAATTCTTTATTATTTTGGTTTCAGACACTAAACACTAAAATATTCAAAACCACAAACCATAACATGGTTTTTTCCAATGGGTTATGGAAAAGGGGAGTGGTATAAATTATTTTAAAAGTCTAAGTTCTGAATATATTAAAATATTTCCCTTTCTTATGTGGTGGTGAGTAGCACTTTCAAGGAAATTATTTTAAAATCGTACAATATTTTATGTCTTGGAGGATTCAACGAGGTTTTATAAAATAAATGAAATAAACATAAAATTACATTAATTTAAATAAAAAACATATATTTGTATGAATATACTTTTTATAGTATTTTATTACATCATTAGTTGTTCATTATGATGTCATAAAACACATTATATATATATGGTATTTAATTTTTACCCAAAAATTCAACTGTCTTAGAAAATTATGAAAAAATCACCATTGGATAATTTTTATGACCTAATAAAAAATAATATTCATTTTATATAAATAATTTTCTAAATATGTGAATTTTTACTTTTAAATTAAAAACTAATAATTATTGAAAATTGACGGGTTTGGACAAAAAACAGTTTTCAAACCTTAATAAAACTTATATTTGACTTCGTAAATATTATATAATCATTTATATTTAAAAAAAAGTAATTTAATAATAATATTTTACTGAAATATTATTTAGTTAAAAAATCCATTAATTTTTCAAAATAGATTTCTTAATTGAATTTTAATATTAACCAAAAATACTATTTCTGCTTTAAAAAAGATTTCCAAAGTAACAATAATAGAATGAAAGTATATTCATTATTATACAAAAAAATAATGCACATAATCATAATTATAGAGTCTTGTTACATATCCCTTTATTACGCCCGCATACTTTCTAAGAGTAAGGTGTGCGATGGTGGGGCTTTCATGGGGTCGTTCACTGAACATAGTTTGGGTTGTGATCTTGATGAGCTTGAACATATCTCAAACAATGTTCATCGAAAGACCCCATGAAATCCCCATCATTACACAACTTCCTATTAGTGTTTATCATGGTGTAATAAAGAGATATGTAACAAGAACCAAGCATTATGATTATGTGCATTATTTTTGTTTAGAATAATGAATATACTATCATTCTATTATTGTTATATTGTTAATGATTTTTAAAGCACAAATAGTACTTTTGGTTAATATTCAAATTCAATTAAGAAATCTATTCTGATTAATTAATGAATTTTTTAATTAAATATTATTTTAATAAAATATTATTATTAAATATAAATTATAGTATAATTTTTATGAAGTCAAATGTATTTTTTATTAAGGTTTCGAAACTATTTTTGTCAAAACCAGTAAATTTTCAATAAATATCAATTTTTATTTTAAAAGTGAAAATTCACATATTAAAAAAATTATTTAGATAAAATTAATATTATTTTTTTAATACGGATTTTGAAATTATCCAATGGTAAATTTTTCATAATTTTTTGAGACAGTCAAATTTTTGGGTAAAAATTAAATACCGTATAAATATATAATGTGTTTTATGATATCATAATGATGAAATATTAATTTAATAAAATAATATAAAAGGTATATTCGAATGAATATAAGTTTTTCCTTTAAAAGTATGTAATTTTAGGTTTATTTGATTTATTTTATAAAGCCTTAGTGAATCCTCTAAGACATATAAAATATTTTGAAATTTTGAAATCATTTCTTTGAAAGTGGGACTCGCCTTCACATAAGAAAGGGAAATATTTTAATATCATCTGCCATTAAAATTTTAAAATAATTTATATCAATCCCATTTTCCAGAAACCATGGGAAAAACCATGGTATGGTTTGTGTTTTTGATTATTTTAGTGTGTAGTTTCCAAAACCAAAATAATAAAGAATTCCACCACATTTCCTAAATAAACCCACCCAAGCACCCATTTCTCATCACTAAATCTATTTAAAGATCTATCATTATCTTCCAAATACTCTCTATAGTCCTCCCAAGGCACCCCCAAGCTCTCAAGAAGCCTCCCCCAAGCCTTTGGGATCACACAGCCAAGTAAGGGATCCTTTCTTTTCTCTCTTCCTTTCAATTCAAGAACCTTGTTTGAAATTAGTCCTGTTAATTTCAATTGGATATATTTTCATCACTTTTATAATCAATTAAATACATTCCATTTGATATTATTTCAATTATTTATCATTTATCCTCGCCCATTTTTACCCTTACCAAAGCCGTTATTATACCAAAATTACGTAAGGGATCTCCCTCTCTCTTTTTTCTTCAAGCACCTATTTTATGTCATGCCTTTTAATTTAAGTTTTCATGATTTTGGATATGTTATTCCATATTTAATTACTTTCAATTCTATGTATACATGATGTTATCTTCCATTCACTCCCATTAAATCCCCCTATGATCCTTTAAGCCCAGCGGTTACAATGCTGAAATTCCATAAGAGATTTCTCTCTTCTCTTTTCCATTCAAGAATTTATTTTATATTATGCATATAAATTCCATTTCACATTTTGGGATATTATTTTACATTTTCCCCTTACTATAAATCCCATGTATAAATTATGATAGTCCCCTTTCTCTCTCATCAACCCAATTTATTAATTTTCATATGACATTGTTATGCTGCCAAAACTGCACCGCGATTTTCCATACCAAAATCAGCGTGTAGTGAATACCATACCCATTACTCTATAAAGGGTATTCACCTTTATGAACAATTACTTATTGAATAGTTAATTACATGTATTAATTATAAATTACTTGATCATGGAAAAAATTATGATGTTGAATGAATCCATGTTATATGATCTATGTGGCACACTTAAGCAAGAGATTGAAATGATTATGAAGGGTTCACCCTGATAGCCCTCCAATGCATTGGGTGATATTTAATATCATGATACATAATGTTGGGACATGGGTTTACCTAATTCCTTTATAGGAATTTTTTACACCATGTTGGGATAGGGGTTTACCTGATTCCTTTTTGTCAATGATGCAGTGTATTAAGTTGTTTACACATTTACATGTTATGATAATCATGCTATATCATTCCTTTATGTTCATGTTTCTATTATGCTCCATTGATGATCCTATTTTTTAACATCTATTGTATTATTCATGTTATGCCTTGTTTACTCCATTATTGGGCCATGTATCTTACCATTTTCTTATGTATGTCCTCCGGTTATCCCAAGAAATGAAAAGTATGAAGAAATATTGTGGTCATGTAAAAAAGGTTTTCAATAAAGATGTATATTTAATGTTTTAAGTTTTTATGTAATGTTCCTAATCCCCAAATACACTAGACCTATCGATCTTCTAAGTTGTATTAAGTGAAATTTTATGTAATAAATCATGTTTAAATATGAAATAGAGAGCAGGATTGTTATATTTGGTATCAGAGGATAGGTTTAGTTATTTTTGGGATTTGTATTATAAAATTATAGTCAAAGCCATAGGGAAAAGACAGTTTATAAAAAAATAATCCCTAAATATAAGGCCCCGACCTTAAACCTTACTTAATATTGAATTAAATGAATAATTCACATTGAGGATCTTTTCAGGTTTAGAGTTTTAGAGAATTAGGACATAACTATTACGTCTCAAAAGATTACAAAGTAGACACTTCTATTAAGTTTCCCTAGAATAAAAACTCTTAAAAAGAAACATGTCTAGTTCCATGTTTTATATAGCATGACTTTCCCTTGATCACATCCTTGACCCTATTCCACAGTAAGTCCTGTGAAAAACATTTCAAAGAAACTTGGGGTGAGCATAAAAATCTCAGTAAGGGAAACACAAAGAATGAAAACTGTTAGTTTATCAAAACAACAAATAAACAATGTATACTTTATCAAAGTAATACTTTTCACCTTTATGAAGTAGTAAAAAACTCTTCACTAAATAAAAGATCATTACTTACCCTTTTGTAACCAAAATATTACCATAAAACCCATATAAAGATCACATAACATATAAAGGTAACTTGGGACATAGACATACTTAAATGGAATAACCATACTGTCGACTTCAACACATATCACTTAATGGAATAGCCATACGGCTGACTTCCATACCCAATGCATTGTAGGTTATAAGATAACCACCCGTCCTGGTATTCAAAACACCACCCGTCATACGGTTTATCACGTAACCACTCGTCAAATGTCCAAGTACCATTATAAAATCATAAGACATAAAACAAATATAATGGAAAGAAAACATTTCCGCACTTTGATCACAATATATCACTTAAATATATTGACATTAAAAATCCATTATAAAAAAACCTTTTCAATTACAAAATACATAAAACAGTATATGGTATTTATTTAATTTTAAAAAAACATTACAGCTTGTTGAGGAATCCAAAGACCAAATAATACTCTCGGCGGCGGAAAAGGTCGTTGTCACCGCGTATGTTAAAAGAAACATTCCTTTTTGTCGTTTAGTAAAACGCTTCGTAGAAAAAGATTCATTTTGTATAAAATTAAAATTCAAAGGGGTTTATATACCGTATAAAATAAAGTTGTGTGTAAAACGAAATATGTCTCAATGAAAGGAGATTGAGACGAAGTCCCTTACCTCGGGTCCGACTTGCCTCGATCGTTCTTTAACGTCCTGAATAACAAACTTGAGTTAATTTATACTTGCTTAAGAACCTTTTTCAATTTCATTATTACTTTTATATCACTTATTACCATTTTATAAACATTATATAATCATTTAAGTTAATAATGTTTGTTTTGTCGATATTTGGTTCTTAAGTCGAAAGTGGACTTCTTACAATTTCATGTTGTTCGTGTGGTCAAAGGTTCATTATATCCAGAATGATATTCATGATTTGGATATCATATATATCATATATGTCCATAATATACATGTATTTATAATATTACATAATCATTTATAGGTAATAAATGAAATGCACCGTTCATGGAGACGGTAAGCCGTACGTACGCATGAACACTACTTTCATTTCTATGTCATATTAATGGAATTAAAACTAAATGAGAGGTATGTATATTTTAATTCCAGAATTATATTCATCATTTATATGTAACATACATCATATATAATAACTTTAAATCCATCCTTTATAAGTCCCACATATGGCATTAACGAATCAAATCACTTTGAGGGGGCGGTAGTCCGCACTTCCTAAAATGAAGATATCATGTATAACCATAATGGAAGCCATAAAGGTGTTACATAAATGAAAAATACAGAATCTTAAGGAAGAAATAAACATATTATATATCATATATAAATATAGTGACATCTTAATGGCCACCTTTGAAGGTGTTGGAAGAATATTGAACAATCATCGTTTCGTGAGGCAGAAATTCGCCATCCACAGAAACAGTATATTCTTTAACCATTAGATGTATGTGTGTGTAAGTGTAGCTCGAATTATTATTATTAAAAAATCCTAGTATATTGAAGATACTAGAGTTTTTACAAAAGAAATGAATAAAAAGAGTTTAGGGGGTTGGAGAAGCAAAATAAAACAAAAGAACACAAGAGAAAACACTACCTTTAAATCGGGTAACTCTTTTTTATTTGAGCTCAAAGGATTCCTTGAGAAGACTTATTCCTAAATTTAGGATTCAAGGAGTAATATAGGGATTTGTAGAGAAAAAATGGGTAGGGTTTTGCTGAGCCAAAGGCTTTGGAAGTGTGGGTAAGGTGGTAGAGGTGGGGGCCTTTTATAAGAGGAGAGGAGGGGCACTCTTGGAAAGTAAATAAATGTTACTTTATTTTAAAATTATTTTCGGATTTAAAAGGTCCCACATTGATATAATTCTAGGATAAGGTTATAATGGTTCGAAATATACCCATAAAATAGGTTTTTGACAAGTTTAGGTCTTAGATTTTACATTATCTTTTCATTTTATTTAAATCGTTAAATAATGAGGTAATCGCTGCATCATCATGGTGTCATAGATAATTTAATTTATTTAATGTCTAAAAATTATAATAAAACTATAATGATGTAGGAAATCTTTTTATCTTTCTAATGAATATTTATAGTCAAAAATATGACTTGTATAACCCCATTTAAAAATTGTTTTAGTAAATCAACTCATGTTTGTGACATTTTTATTTTAACATTAAATAAAAAGATATTAATGTCATTTTCCTTCCAAAGTGGCTCCATGGGGTCCCCAAGTTGACCCATGGATTTTCTTGGTTGGCAATGACACATCCAATTAGGGTAGGACATGTGTCATGTTCATTTCATATTATTAAAACATTATTCTTACCTTAAATTACAATAATTACCTCTAATTGCGATTAAAAACTTAAAAGTTACTATTCACCAAAACATTATTTTAATCCCATTGAACCACATTTTACTTCTTAATTACAACCATGTATGTCTGATTTTTTAAATTTAAAAAACAGAAGTGGTAAAGTTTCATTTAAATGAAAAATCAGTTTTTTAAGTACCACTTAGTGGTTTCACTATTAATCAAAAATTGAAGTTTTTCAGAAAAATACCAAAACTTCACCCTAAGATATATTTGATATTCCGAATTCAAAAATGATTTCTATTTTACAAAATTCAAAACATATAAGTTACATTAATTAATTTAATAATTAATTCCCGCTGTCAGAACAAATAGCGTGCTTTTATTAAACAATAAGTATCAAAAGATTGACACTAGTTTAAGTCTAATTTCAAAGTGAAATTAATTCCAATGACCAATATTGGATTAAATGGTAAAAATATATTCTAATTTAACTTTAAAACCAATTCAAAATATAATATAACCATATAATTAAATTAGATGAAAAAGCAGTTTTGATGTAAAATGCTGTATTTTTCACTATTCATTAAAAAATGAACATTGTCAGAAAAATACCAAAAAATTATCCAATGTAAATTTCAATATCCCAATCATAAATAATAAGTTTATTTTGAAAAATAGAGCTTATAAAATTGTAAATTTTTTTATTTAGCAATGGTTTTCCATCAAAAAGCAGTAAAACAATCATTTAAAAAATATTAGTGTATTCCATGCTTAAGATTGGATTTATTCTCATTTTAAGCCTCTAAAACAATATCTAATTCATTAGTAGACATAGATAAAAATATATATTATTCATTACTTACTTGGGATGTTACACTAAATTTTGGTGAGTATGGGGTAAGTGGTATATAAATAAAACACATCCATGTTTGGATACGAACAATTAAAATTGGCTCTGGTGCAGATGTATCTAGGGTTAAAACCCGAAAACACCACTTTGATCTAGACTCGAATAGGAACTAGTGCACGAAAACGGGCCTTGATGAAATCTTATTTTGACACTCCGATGGGATGTGATTTGGTAAATTCATATGCTTAGTACTAACCATTATTAAGGGAACAAAAAAATCCCCTAAGAATATATGTTAGGAATTAGATCATGGATAACTTATATCAAATCTTAGAAACTGATAAGTTACAGAGATAAATGTAATTTATAAGTTTTACCTTTAATGTTAGTAGATTCCATTTATATGTTTAACTATTTAAGATACTCATCCCTAGTTTTCCTTTTATTTTATCCAGTGGTCAGTCATAGGAGGAATCATGTTAACAACCGATGTGATGGGTGATGTGAGGATTGCCCAAATGAGATGTCCAACCAGATGGGAGTGGGAATCGAAAACTTTGTTATGATACCATCTTAGTTAACTCAAGTTTTGGATCGAAACCTGGATAAAGAGAATCTCCAACCCCTCTGAGAGAGAGAAACCCACAATCGAGTGCTTCATGCAACAAACGCCTCCTACTTTTAGTGGATTATTTGATCCCTTAATCACAGAGAAATGGATACATTCCATTAAAAATATTTTCTCTATCCTTAAATGTTATGAACAAGAGAATTTTCTTCTAGATTTTTAACATGTGGAGGGTGAAGATGATCAGTGGTGGTCACTGATCAAGAATAATAAGTTTGAGGAAGAAATCAAAGCAATGGAGTGGAAAGAATTCCCGAAAATCAAATATTTTCCCGCACCCTCTGTATTAATATGGAAATATATTTCCTTTTACTCAAGAAAAAGGATGAAGAATATATTGGGGAATAAGAAGTAAAATTCATAAGAATTTCATGATACACATCTAATTTTTTCTTTGCCCTATAATGCAACGTTTCCTGCTTCTTTAGTGGTATAAAGCCTAGCCTACAAAAGGACTTTAAAAGATGTGACTTTGATAGCTATGAGGAAATTGGATGATATGACCTCAAAGACGAGATGGAGATTGGTGAATCTCAGGGGTATCATACAGATGAGAATCTAAAAGTGGACTTTAATTCTAGAAATCTGATGGATAAATCCAATGGTGCTAAGAAAATAAAGCACATTGTCTGTCCAAAGTATGGAAATAAGCACCCTAGAAATTGTCTAAGGGTAAAGAGGAAATTATTTAGGTGTTGAAGAGAAGAGAACATGTCTAATGATTACCAATAGAAGAACCCCACGAATGTGATAGAGGAAAGAAACACTCTGGTCAATCCTCAATGCATTGTTCATTGCTTCAACTATAAGGAACTTGGGAACTTTGCAAACCAGTTCCATAAGAAAAGGGTTTTCAGAGGAAAACAACAACCTACATGGTAGCAAGGATGATATTTTTCCATCACTACTACCAAAGTTATTCCTGACAATGAAGTGGTGACAGATACTCTAGTTATTCATTAAATAATAGAGAATGTAATTTTTTATTATGTTTCTATGCATTCTTTTATATCATGAAAGTTTAGTAGAACTATTCAAACATCACCACAAATAATGGAAGTAGAGATGTAGGTGGAGACAAAAAATGGGGAAATTATTTCATCCCATGAATATAACTCCTCCCCTATCACCATTTATGGATTGAACTTCCCAATGACCCTTATTATACTTCCCTTGGTGGAATTTGATTCAATTATGGGAATGTATTTTCTTTCCTTATATAGAGCCAACATAAATTGTCATGACAGGGAAATCACTATCCATATGGTGAATTGACCCCCGATTCTATACATGTGCACGGAGGAGGAATATTCTTTAGCGCCATCATATCATGCATGGATATTATTTCCCTATGAGTAAGTGTATCTAGATAAAATGATTGAGTCTAAGAAACAAACAATTCTTGAATACTTGCCTATTGTGAGGAAATTCATTGATGTGTTTCCCTAGGATTTTCTTAGTCTTCCTCCTAGCTGAGAGGATGAATTATCGAGAGAACTTATACCTGGGGAGTTTCCAATATCTGAGACTTCAAATATAATGGATATTTTGGAACTTGAGGAACTAAAGAAACAACTATAGGAGAATATGGATAAAGGGTTTATACACCCAAGTGATTCACCATGTCGTGAACTAGTCCTATCAATCAAGAAGAAGGATGGGTCAATGCACCATTTCCATTGATTATTGTGAACTAAACAAAATCACGATAAAGAACAAGCATCCTTTTCCATGAATTGATGACTTGTTTGATCAGCTATGTGGAGAAGAATACTTATCCAAGGTGGATCTATGATTAGGATATTACCAAGTAAGGGTGAATAAGGAGGATATCCCCAATATTTCTTTTCATACAAGGTATGGTCATTATCAGTTCATAGTGATTCCATTCAGACTCTCTAATGCTCAAACAATCTTCATGGACTTGATAAATAGAGTCTTTAGAGATTACCTCGACAAATTTATGGTATTCTTTATAGATGATATTCTAATATACTCCAAAACCAAGGAGAAGCATGAAGAGCATCTAAGTATTATGCTAAAGACCTTGCAAAAGGGGAAGCTATATGAAAAGTCAAAAAAGTTTGAGTTATGGTTGAAGTAAGTCTCATTATTGGGTAATATCATCACAAGCAATGGGATATCTGTGGATCCTTCCTAGACAAAGGCAATGAAAGTATGGCGGAGGATAACATCTATGATGGATATCAGTAGCTTCCTTGTATTACCTAGATATTATTTCCGATTTGTGAGGAATTTCTCATGATTTTCAAAACCTCTTACCAATATAACTTGGAAGGGAGTCAAGTTTTATTGGAATGATGACTGTTAATAAAGCTTCATGGAGTTGAAGAAGAGTCTTATCACTGCCCATGTTCTCACACTACCCACAAGTGGGGATCTTTTCATAATCTTCAGCGATGATTCAAAGAAGGTATTTGGATATGCGTTGATGAAAAATGAAAAATTCATTTCCTATACCTCAAGGTAGTTGAAAATTCAAGAGAAAAAAATATGACATGCATGATCTTGAGTTCGGAGTTGTGATCTTCGCATTGAAAATTTGGTGGCATTATCTCTTTGGGGAGAAGTGTGAAATATATATGAATCACAAAAGTTTCAAATATATATTCACAAATAAAGATCTAAATATGTTCCAAAGAAGATGGTTAGAGCTCATCAAGGATTACAACTTCTCAATCTACTACCATCATGGGAAAGAGAATAAGGTAGTGAATGCTCTAAGTAGAAAGGACACAACAATTTTATCTTTGATGATAATTGAAAAGGATCCAATATTCTTAGATTTGACGAATATGAAAATGGGAATTATAATAAAAGGAATATCATCAATCCATTAATAAATTATTTCTAAACCATCTCTTTTGGAAAGGTTAAAGGATGCTCAAAAAGATGATGTGGGAATTCAGAAGAAGGTGGAAACTATCAGAAAAGAGAAATCCTTAGAGTTCAATGTTAATGAAGAAGTAATTGTGAGATTTTGGTAAAGACTATGTGTTCCATAAAATCTGAATATAAAGAAAGAACTTTTGGATGATGCACATAGTTCAAATTTATCCATTCACCAAGGAAACAGGAAGATGTATCGAGATCTCCGAGAGCACTATTGGTGGGATAAAATGAAGAAGGAGATCACTAAATATACATCAAAGTTCTCAGTATGTCAGCAAGTTAAGGATTAGAGGTAGAAGTATAAGGGGATTATGCAACCATTACCCATAACAACATGGAAATGGGAAAACATCACCATGAACCTTGTCACCAGACATCCAAAGACATCCAAATGAAACAATGATATCTGGGTTGTTGTGGATTATCCTAAAAATACTGCACACTACAGTGCAATTCTAGAGGATTTCTCACTAGATCAAATACCATGGATATACATCATAGAAGTAGTAAGTCTGTATGGAGTACCACTATTGATTGGGTCAGATCGAGATCCAAATTTCACCTCTAAGTTTTGGAAAAGACTTCTGCATGCTCTAAACACATATATGAACTTCGTTACATATTATCACCCTCAAAATGATGGCCAATATAAGTGGACTATCCAAACAGTTGAGGACATGTTAAGAGCATGCTCAATGGACTTCAAAGGAGGATGGGACCAACGTCTTTCTTTGGTGGACTTATCTTACAACAACAGTTTCCACTCAAGAATCCAAATGGCTCCCTATGAAGACCATTGTGGGAAGAGGTGTAGAACACCAGAATATTGGGATGAATTTAGGGAAACAAAACTTCAAGGTTTTTAAATGGTCGAAGAAATGGTGGAGAAGGTTAAGACCATCCAACAGCACATCAAATATGCCTAGAGTCGGCAAAAGAGCTATGTTGACAATCATCGACGAGACCTGGATTTTGATGTTGGATACATGTTATTCCTCTACATATCTCTATGGAAGATATTTATGAGATTTTGGAATAAAGGAAATCTTATTCCAAGTAACATCAACCCTTTTTGGATTCTTGATCGCATCAGGGCAGTGGCCTATTGATTATCACCCCAAATGAACATGTCTCAAGTACATGATGTATTCCATGTATCAATCTTAAGGAAGTACATACCAAACCCATCACATGTACTCAATCCAGAGGTGGTACCATTGGAGAATTTCTTATCCTATGAAGAGAAGCATTGAAGATATTATATCGTGGAGAAAATGTTCTATGAAATAAGACAATGCCCCTTGTCAAAGTGTTGTGGATAAACCATAATTTTGAACAAGCGATGTGAGAACCGGAGGAAGTGATGAGTCAAAATTACCCTCATCTATTTTAGTTTGGGAAAAGGAAATTTCGAGGGCAAAATTTCTTAAGGGGGGAAGGTTTTAATGACCTAAACAGTTATGAATAAAATTTCCTTTCTTTTACTTAAATGTATTTTAGATATAGAAAAAACATACACTCCTTTGGTTTTATTATATCTAATTGGATTAAAATCATCATTCATTATCCTTATCATTGATAATATAGTCTTTGAACAATTACCACATGACAATCATAAATATAATATTTTAACAAATCCTTTTGACACATAAAAAGGAAGTGATAACCTCAACCAGTAGTATGGTACCCTATAAAGCCCATTTATTGAAGATTTTGAGGGAGATATAATTTCTGGGATTTTCCCTAGACCAAGAACAAGCCTAGATCCAATAAATTTAGCATGATTGAAACCATTTATGGGAGAAGTTAATGCTCATCGAGATCACGGTCCAAACCTTGTTCACCGTATGACACCATGAAATCCCCAAACATCGCACACCTTACTCTTAGGGAGCATACTTGTGTAATAAAGGGATATGTAACAAGACCCTAGAATTATTATTATGAGCATTATTTTTTTATATAATAATTAATATACTTTTATTCTATTATTATTACTTTGCAAATTATTTTTAAATAACAAATAGTATTTTTGGTCAATATTAAAATACTATTAAGAAATATATTTTGATGAATTAATGGATTTTTTAATTGAATAATATTTTAATAAAATATTATTATAAAATTAATTTTATTAAATATAAATGATCTTATAATTTTTATGAAGTCAAATGTAATTTTTATTAAGTTTTCAAAACCATTTTTGTCAAAACCCGTCAATTTTCCATAAATGTTGATTTTTATTTTAAAAGTAAAAATTAAAATATTTAGAAAATTATTAAGATAAATTAATATTATTTTTCAAATCGGGATGTTGAAATTATCCAATGGTGAATTTTTCATAATTTTCTAAGGCAGTCGAATTTTTGGGTAAAAATTAAATATTGTATAAATATAAAATGTGTTTTATGAAATCATAATGACCCAATAGTGATGTAATAAAATATTATAAAAGGTATATTCGGCCAAATATATGTTTTTACTTTAAAATAATGTAATTTTAGTCTTATTTTATTTATTTTATAAAGCCTTAGTGAATCCTCCAAGACATATAAAATATATTATGATTTTAAAATCATTTCCTTGAATGTGTGACTCACCTCCACATAATAAAGGGAAATATTTTTATATTTTAATATCTTTTCCTTATAAAATAATGTATAACACTCCCCTTTAATAGAAAAAATGGGCATAAACCATTGGATGGTTTGTGTTTTTGAATATTTTAGTGTGTAGTGTACAAAACCAAAACATTAAATAATTCTCAAACCTTCCCAATATAAACCCACCCAAGAACCCATTTCTCTTCAGTAATTATCTTTTTATCTAAACCACCCTCTTACCCCTACTCTCTATAGTCCTCCAAAGTCACCCCAAAGCTCCCATGAATCCTCCCCAGAGCCTTTGGGATCACACATCCAAGTAAGGGATCCTTTCTTTTCTCTCTTCCTTTCAATTCAAGAACCTTGTTTGAAATTAGTATTGTTAATATAAATTGGTTATATTATAATCATTTTATGATCAATTAACTACTATAAATTTGATTTTATTTCAATGAGGTATCATTTATCCTCCTCAATTTGTACCCTTACCTAAGTCATTCTTATACTGAAATTCCGTAAGGGATCTCCCTCTCTCCTTTTTCTTCAAGCACCACTTTTATGCCATGCCTTCTAATTTCAATTTTCTTTAATTAGGATATGTTATTCCATAACTAATTACAATAAATTTGATTTATAAATTATGTTAACTTCCTTTAACTCCCATTAATCCCCCCTATGATCCTTTAAACCCACCTGTTACTATGCTGAAGTTTCGTAAGTGATTTCTCTCTTATCATTTCTATTTAAGAATTTCTTTTATATTATGCATCTAAATTCCAATTAACATGTTGGGATATTATGTTCCATTATACCCATACTTTCCATACCATGTATAAATTATTAGATACCCCTTTCACTCTCATCAACCTAATTTATGAATTTTCATAGGACGTTGTTATGCTGCCAAAATTGCACAATGATTTTCCATGCCAAAATCATCATATAGTGAATACCATACCCATTATTCTATCAAATATATTCCTATTTATGAACACATACTTATTGAATGGTTACTTACATGAATTAATTACACATTCCTTTATCATGGAAAAAATTTTATTTGGAATCAATCCATGTTATATGATTTATGTGGGACACATAAGCATGAGATTGAAATGATTATAAAGGGTGCACCATGATAGCACTCCAATGCATTGGGTAATGTTTTGTATCAATATATGTCATATTGGGATAGGTTTTTACCTGATTCCTTTATAGAACTTTTTTCTACCATGTTGGGATAGTGTTTTACCTGACTCCTTTAAGTTAATGATGTAGTGTTTTAAGTTGTTTCCACATTTCCAAGTTATGAATATCATGATATATCATGACTTTATGTTCCTATTTATTTTTCGGTCCATTAATATTCCAATTGATAAAATGTATTATATTCCTCATTTTATTTCATGTCTATTCCCTTACTGAGCTTTATAGATCACCCTTTTCTAATGTATTTCCTTAAGTTATCCCATGCAATGAAGTAAAAAGGAATGTTGTGGTCAGGTAAAATAATTTTTCAATAATGATATCTATTTCATGTTTTAAGTTGTTTTATAATGCTCCTAATCCCAAAAGACATTGTATCTCTTGATCTTTTGAGTTTTCTTAAGTTAAATTTTATGTAATAAATCATTTTTAAATATTAAATAAAAATAAGGGTTGTTATAGTTGTTAGTAGACGATAGGTTTAGTTATTTTTGGAATTAGGATTAGAAAACTCTAGTGAAAGCCTTAGGGATAAGACTAAGTATAAGAAAAGAATCCCTAAATTTTGGTAAGTATAGAGTAAGTGGTTTATCAAGAAAATACATCCCTATCTGGATATGAACAAGTATAGGTAGATCTAGCATCGATGTATCTAGGGGTAAAACCTGAAAACACAGCATTGAGCTTGACTCTAATTGAAACTGGTGCAGGACAACGGGCCTTACTACACTCTTGGTTCAAAACTCCTGGGCGATAAGCTTTGGTAAATTCATAATCTTAGTATGAACCATTATTAATGGAATAAAAAATCCAATAGGAATATATGTTAGGAAGTATATCATGGATATCATTGAATGAATCCTTGAAAATCATAAGTTAAGGATATAAATGTAATTTACAAGTTATCCCTTTAAAGTATTTGGATTCCCCATTATATGGTTAATAGTTTAAATGTACTAATCCCTAATTCTATATTGGATAATGTAGAACCAGAAACAAAAGGTTAAAGTTAGGGTTATTCTCCATGGTTCTACACATTCTTTTATATCCCGAAAGTTTAGTATGATAATCCATACACCACCACAAATCATGGAAGTAGAGATGTTAGTAAAAAGAGAAAATGGGTCAGTTATAGCATCCTATGCATATGACACCTCCCCTATCACAATTTTTGGTTTGAAATTCCTAGAAAACCTCATCATACTTACATTCGTATAATTTTATACAATTCTTGGTATGGATTGGCTTTTCCCATATAGATCTAACATTAATTGCCATAAGAAGGAAATTACTCTCCATATGGTGAATCGACCCTTGATTCTATAGAAGTGCAAGGAGGAGGATGAATCTTTAGAACCAACATCTCAAGCATAGATATTATTACCCTATGAACATGCATATCTTTCTCAGATGCTTGATTCTAAGGAAAGAACCATCCTCGAATACATTCATATTGTGAGATAAATCATTGATGTTTTTTTGAGTAATTTCTTGATCTTTTAACTAAAAGAGATGTTAAATTCTCTATTGATCTTATACCTGTGGCATTTCCCATATCCAAGACTCCATATATAATGGTTTTTGGGGATCTTAAAAATCTAAAGAAAAAACTATAGTAGAATTTGGATAAAGGTTTTATACACCCAAGTGCTTCCCCATGGGGTGCACCAGTCCTCCTCATCGATAAGAAGGATGGGTAAATGGGCCTATTCATTGGTTATCACAAGATCAAAAAAACGTGACAAAGAACAAGTATCCTTTTCAATGAATTGATGACTAGTTTGATCAGCTACGTGGAGCACAATACTTCTCCAAGGTGGATATTCAGTCAGGATATTACCAAGTAAGGGTAACGAATGAGGATATCCCAAAGACTACTTTTTGTATAAGGTACAGTCATTATGAGTTCATAGTGATGTGAATCGGACTCACAAATGCTCCACAAATATGCATGGACTTGATGAACAGAGTCTTTATAGATTAATTTGACAAATTTGTGGTATTATTTATAGATTATATTCTAATATACTCCAAAACCAAAGAGGAGAAAGAAGAGCATCTCATCACTTTACTAGAGACCTTGCGAAAGGAGAAGCTCTATAAAAAGTATAGTAAGTGTGAGTTCTAGTTAAAGGAAGTCCCAGTCTTGGGTCATTTAATCACAAGAAATGGGATATCTATGGATCCTTCCAAGATAAATGAAATTTAGGGATGGTCGAGGCTGACGTCTGTAAAGAATATCCATAGCTTCCTAGGGTTAGTTGGATATTATCACCGATCCATAAGAAATTTCTCATCATTGTCATACCCTCTTACCAAGATAACTCAGAAGGGAGTCAAGTTTTATTGGAATGATGAATGTGAATAAGGCTTCATGGAGTTAAAGAAAAGTATTGTCACTACCCCTATACTCACACTACACACAAGTGAGGAGCTTCTCGTAATATTCAGTGATGCTTCAAAGAAGGGACTAGGTTGTGTGTTGATGCAATATGACTAAGTCATTGTATATGCCTCAAGGCAGTTCAAAATTCATGATCAAAACTATCCCACGCATGATCTGGAGTTATAAGCTGTGATATTTACATTTAAAATATGGGGAAATTATCTCTTTAGGGAGAACTGTGAAATATATACGGATCACAAAAATTGTCAAATATATATTCACAGAGAAATAGTAGAATATACACCAATGAAGATGGTTAGAGCTCATCAAGGGTTACGACTACTCAATCCACTACCACCCTGGGAATGTGAATAAGGTGGAAAATGATCTAAGTAGAAAGGAACCAGCAATTCTATCATTAATGATAATTTAAAAGGGTACAATATAATTATATTTGAAAAAGATGGACATGGGAATCATAAGGAAGGGAACATCATCAATCCTTTCACAAATGATTATTCAGTCGCCTCTTTTGGAAATATTAAAGGATTCTCAAAAAGATGATAAGGGGATTCAGAAGAAATTAGAAAGTATTACAAAAGGAAAATCCTCAAAGTTCAATGTTAATAAATATGGAATCATGAGATTTGGATCGAGACTATGTATTCCATCAAATCCTGAGTTAAAAAATAACTTTTGTATGATGCACAAAGATCGAATTTCTCCATTCACCTAGGAAACACAAAGATGTATCGAGATATACAAGAGCACTATTGGTTGGATAAAATGAAGAAAGAGATGTCTGAATATACATCAAAGTGTCTCATATTTCAGCAAGTGAAGACTTAGAGGTAGAAGTCTAAGGGGATGATGCAACCATTACCAATACCAACATAAAATGGAAAAACATCACCATAGACTTTGTCCCTAGAATTATGAAGACATTAAAAAGAAACAATGATATCAGGGTTGTTGTGGACCTACTTACAAAGACTTCACATCTCATTTCAATTTTAGATAATTTCTCACTGGATCAACTGGAACAGATATACATCAGAGAAGTGGTAGGCTGCATGAAGTACCACTATCGATTATGTCTGATCGATATCCAAGATTAAAATCTAAGTTTTGAAAGAGTATCTAATATGATCTTAACACTAATTTGAACTTCAGTATGGCCTATTACCCTCAAAATGATGGCCAGTCTGATCGGACTATACAGACACTTGAGGACATTTTTAGAGCTTTCTCAGTAGACTTTAAAGGCATATGGGACTAACATCTTCCTTTGGTTGAGTTTTTTTAAAAGAGAAGTTTCCACTCAAGTATCCAAATGGATCCTTATAAATACCTTTATGAGAAGAGGTGTATAACATTGGAATGTTGGGATAAAGTTGGGGAACAAAAACTTCTAGGTTCGTAAATGGTCCAAGAAATGGTGGATATTGTTAAGACCATCTAACAGCACATTAAAACTTCCCAGAGTCGAAAAAATAGCTATGTTTAGAATCGCTGATGAGACCAAGAGTTTGAT
The DNA here is from genome assembly GCA_963277665.1 of Viscum album. Taxonomy (NCBI): domain Eukaryota; kingdom Viridiplantae; phylum Streptophyta; class Magnoliopsida; order Santalales; family Viscaceae; genus Viscum; species Viscum album. Next base: position 817,954,860 of record OY728134.1, on the reverse strand, counting down.
TTTGGATACATGGTATTCCTCTTCATATCTCTATGGAATAGAGTTATTATATTTGGGAAGAGGGTAAAACTTATTCCAAGGTACATTAAACCTTTTTAGATCCTTGATTGCATCAGAGCAGTGGCCTATTGACTAGCACTTCCATTGAACATGTCTCAAGTACACGATGTATTCCATGTATAACTCTTAAGAAAGTACAAACCATACCCATCACATGTAATAAATACAGAGGTAGTACCATTGGAGAATGACCTCTACTATGAAGATACACCGGTGAAAATCTTATATCGTAGAGAAAACGTTCTACAAAATAAGACATACCCCTTGTTAAGGTGATGTGGTGAAACCACAAGTTTGAAGAAGCAACATGGAAATCATAGTAATTGATGAATTAGAGTTACCCTCATCTATTTTAATGTGTGAAAAGGAAATTTCAAGGGAAAAATTTCTTAAAGGGCGAAGGTTGTAACAACCCAAACATCTATGGATAAAATTTCCTTTATTTTAATTAAATGTCTTATAGATATAGAAAACACATGCACTCCTTCTATTTTATTATATCCAATTAGATTTAAATGACCATTAAATATAGTTACTATTGATAATATAGTCATTGAATAGTGATTGCATGACTAGTATAAATATAGGGTCTTAAAAATCCTTTTGGCATATAAAAAGTTATTGATGGACTCAACCAGTAGGATCGTACCATATGAATCCCATTTATCAGAGCTTCCAAGGGAGATATCATTTATGTGATTTTACCAAGAGCAGCCCAATCCTAGATCTAACAACTTAAGCATGATCAATACCATTTACTGGATAAGTTCAAGCTCATCAAGATCATGACCCAAACCATGTTCATCGATTATCCCCAAGAAAGCACCACCATCGCACACCTAGCTCTTAGGACGTATGCTAGAGTAATAAATGGATATGTATCAAGGCCCTATAATTATGATTATTATTGTATAGAATAATGAATATACTTTAATTCTATTATTATTTCTTTCTAAATGATTTTCCAAACCACAAATAGTATTTTTTGTTATATTTTGACTTCAAGGAATATATTATTATGAATTAATGTATTTTTAAAATAAATAATATTTTAATAAAATATTATTATTAAATTAAATTTATTAAATATTAATGATCATATGATTTTTATGAAGTCAAAAGTAACTTTTATTAAGGTTTGAAAAATGTTTTTGACAAAACCCGCCAATTTTTAATAAATGTCATTTTTTATTTTAAAAGTGAAAATTCACATATTTATAAAATTATTTAGATAAAATGGATATTATTTTTGGAATCATGATGTCAAAATTATCCAATGGTGAATCTTTCATAATTTTTTGAAATAGTCAAATTTTTGGGTAAACATTAAATACCGTTTAAATATATAATGTGTTTTACGACATCATAATGACCCAATAGTGATGTAATAAAATATTATAAAAGGAATATTAGTAAAATATATGTTTTTCCTTTAAAATAATGTTATTTTAGGTTTATTTGATTTATTTTATAAAGCCTTGGTGAATCCCCCAAGACATATAAAATATTTTAATATTTTAAAATCATTTCCTTGAATGTGTGAATCACCTCCACATAAGAAAGGGAAATATTTTAATATCATAAGCCCTTATAATTATAAAATAATTTATATCACTCCCGTTTTCTATAAACCATGAGAGAAACCATGGTATGTTTTTTGGTTTTGAATATTTTAGTGTATAGTTCCCAAAACCAAAATAAGAAAAAAAATCCCCCACCTTTTCTATATAAACCCACCCAAGCACCCATTCCTCTTCACTCAATATCTTTGAAGCTTGACCACCCTCTGTCCCCCTACTCCCTAGAGTCCTACCAAGGTTCCCCCAAAATCATCATATAGTGAATACTATACCCATTCCTCTATCAACAGTATTCACTTTTATGCACACATACTTATCGAATGGTGACTTACATGTATGAATTTGACATTTATTGATCATGTAATAAAAGATGATGTTGAATGAATCCATGTTATATGATCTATGTGGCACACATAAGCATGAGATTGAAATGATTATGAAGGGTTTTCCCTGATAGCTCACAAATGCATTGGGTAATTTTTAGTATCATGATATGTCATATTGGGATAGGGGTTTACCTGATTCATTTATAGGAATTTTTCTACCATGTTGGGATAGGAGTTTACCTAATTCCTTTATGTTAATGATGCAGTTTTTAAAGTTGTTGCCACATTTCCATGTTATGATAATCGTAATATATCATGCCTTTATGTTCATGTTTATATTATGCTCAACTAAAATTCTTATTGCCTAACATTCATTTTTTTCATCATTTTATTCAATTTTTACTCCCTTACTGGGCTTTATAGGTCACACTTTACTTATGTATGTCCTCAGGTTATCTCATACAATGCTAAGTACGAAGGAATATTGTGGTCGTGTTAAAGAAGTTTTCAATAAAGCTATGCATTTCATGTTTTAAGTTGTTATGTAATGTTCCTAAGACCAAAAGTCACTAGTCCTATTGATCTTCTAAGTTTTATTAAGTGGAATTTTAATTATTAAATCATGTTTAAATATGAAATAAAGAGGAGATTCGTTATAGTTGGTATCATAGGATAGGTTTAGTTATTTTTGGGATTAGGATTATAAAACTCTAGTAAAAGCCTTATGGATAAGACTATGTATAATAAAATAATACCTAAATTTTGGTGAGTATAGAGTAAGTTGTTTTATCAAAAAAAATACATCCCTATATAGATATGAACAAGTAGAGGGTGCTCTGGAATTGATGTAACTAGGCATAAAACCTAAAAACATCACTTTGATCTAAACTCGAATGGGAACTAGTGCACGATAATGGGCCATGATGCACTCCTGGTTTGACACTCCCAGGGGATATTCTATGGTAAATTCATAATATTAGTACGAACCATTATTAAGAGAATAAAAAATGCTCATAAAAATATATGTTAGCAAGTAGATCATGGTTAGCTTAGACTGAATCCTAGAAACTTGTAAGTTAAGGAGATAAATTTAATTTAAAAGTTATTCATTTAATGTCATTAGATTCCCTTTATATGTTTAAATATTTAATATACTCATACCTAAGTCTATATTGGATAAATTATAACCATAATCAAAAAGTGAAATATAGGTTTATCATCCATGATTCTAAACATTATTTTATATCCTAAAAGTTTATTAAAACAATCCAAATACCACAAAAAATAATGTAAGTATAGATGTTGCTGAAAATTTAAAATGGGGAAATTATAGAATCCCATTCATATGACTCCTCTCTTATCATAATTTTTTGTTTGAACTTCCTAGAGAACCTCATCATACTACCCCTGGTGTAATATGATGCAATTCTTGGCATGGATTGGATTTCCTTATAAAGAGACAACATAAATTCCAGCAAAAGGTAAATCACTCTTCATATGGTGAATCAACCCCCGATTATAAGGAAATAACCTTCCTTAAAGACATTCCTATTGTGAGGGTATTCACTGATGTGTTTCCCGAGAAATTTTCTAGTCTTCCTCCTAAAAGAGATGTTGAATTCTCAATTGATCTTATACCTGATGCATTGCCAATATCCAAGAATCCCTATAGAATGGATGTTTTGGAGATTTAGGAGCTCAAGAAACAAATACAATAGAATATGGATAAAGGTTTTATATGCCCAAGTACTTCACCATGAGGTGAACCAATCCTATTTGTCAAGAAGAAGGATGGGTTAATGTTCCTTTTCATTGATTATCATGAGCTTAAAAAGATCACGATAAAGAACAAGTATCCTTTTCCATGAATTTAAGACTTGTTAGATCATCTATGTGGATCACAATACTTATCTAAGGTGGATCTATGGTTATGATATTACCAAGTAAGGGTGAAGAAGGAGGATCTCCCCAAGACTACTTTTCATACAAGGTACGGGCACTATGAATTCATAGTAATGCTTTTTGGACTCACTAATGCTCTAGAAATCTTCATGGACTTGATGAATAGAGTCTTTAGATATTGAATTGACAAATTTTTGGTATTATTTATAGAAAATATTCTAATATACTCCAAAACCATGGAGGATATTTAAGATCATTTGAGCACTATTCTACAGAGCTTGTGAAAGGAGAAGTGCTATGAATTGTTCGGCAAGTGTGAATTCTGGTTAAAGGAAGTCTCATTCTTGGGGAATATCATCACAAGAAATGGTATATCTATGGATCCTTCCAAAACAAAAGAAATTGAGGGATGGATGAGACCAACATCTATGATGTATATCTGTATCTTTCTTAGGTTAGCTAGATATTATCGTTGATTTGTCAAAAATTTATCATGATTGGAAAACCCACTTACCAAGCTAAATAGAAAGGGATTCAAGTTTTCTTGGAATGGTGAATGTGAAGAAAGCTTCATATAGTTTAATAAGAGGCTAATCACTGCCCTTGTGCTCATACTACCCACAAGTGGGGAGCTTTTCATAATCTTCAGCGATGTTTTGAAGAAGGGCTCAGGATGTGTGTTGATTCAAAATGATAAATTCATTACATATGCCTCAAGGAAGTTGAAAATTCCTGAGCAAAACTATCACATGCATGATCTGGAGTTGGCAGTTGTGATCTTTGAGTTGAAAATCTGGTGACATTATCTCTTTAGGTAGAAGTGTAAAATGTATACAGATGACAAATGTCTCAAAAATGTATTTGCATAGAAATAGATGAATATGCGCCAATGAAGATGATTCAAGCTCATCATGGATTATGACTGCTCAATCCATTACCACCCTGGGAAAGTGAACAAGGTGGAAGATGCTCTTAATAGAATGGACCAAACAATTCTAACATTGATGAGAATTTAAAAGGATCCAATCTTCTTAGATTTGATGGATATGGACATGGGAATCATAAATAAGAGAACATCATCAATCCTTTCACAAATTATTTCCCAACCATCTCTTTTAGAATGGTTAAAAGGATGACCAAAATTATGGTGATGGAATTCGGAAGAATGTGGAAACTATCCGAAAATGGAAATCCTTGGATTTCAATGTTAATAAAGAATGAATTATGAGATTTGGGTCAAGACTATGTGTTCCATAAAATCCAGGTTTAAAGAAAGAACTTTTGGAAGATGCACATAGTTCAAATTTCTTTATTTACCCAGGAAACACAAAAATGTATCGAGATCTCTAGGAGTACTACTGGTGGGATAACATTAAGAAAGAGATTAATGAATAAACATCAAAGTGCCTAGTATGTCAGCAAGTGAATGCTGAGAGGTATAAATCTATGGGGATTATGCAACCATTACCCATACCAACATGGAAATAGGAAAACATCGCCATGGAATTTGTCACTGGTCTTCAGAAGACATATAAAGGAAACAATTCTATTTGATTTATTGTGGATAGTCTTAAAAATATTGCACACTTCATTGCAATTTTATAGGATTTCTCCCTGGATCAACTATCACAGATATACATCAGAGAAGTGTTAATAATTCATGGAGTACCACTATTGATCATGTCCGATTGAGATCCAAGACTCACCTCAATGTTTTGGAAAAGTCACCATAATTCTCTAAACATAGATCTGAACTTCATTACATCTTATCACCCTAAAACTAATGGCCAATCTGAGTGGACTATCCAAACAGTTGAGGAAATGTTGAGATCTTGACAATTGACTTCAAATCAGTATGGGACTAACATCTTCCTTTGGTGGAGTTCTATTATAAAAATTGTTTCCACTCAATAATCCAAATGGATCCTTATAAATACCTTTATGGGAATAGGTGAAGAACACTAGAATGTTTGGATGAAATTGGGGAATGAAAACTTCTAGGTCCGAAAATGGTCGAAGAAATGGGGGAGAAGGTTAAGACTATCTCGCAGCACATCAAAGCTGCCCAGAGTCGACAAAAGAGCTATGATGAAAATCATTGAAGAGACAAAGAATTTAATGTTGGAGATATGGTATTCCTACACATATCTCTAGGGAATAGATTTATGAGATTTGTTAAGAGGTAAATCTTAGTCCAAGGCACATCGGCCCTTTTTAGATCCTTTATCGCATCGGAGTAGTGGAATATCGACTAGCACTTCCACCGAACCTATATAAAGTACATGATGTATTCCATATATCAATCTTAAAGAGGTACATACCATACCCATCACATGTACTAAATCTAGAGGTGGTACCATTGGATAATGACCTCTCATATGATGAGAATCCGGTGAAGATATTAGATCATAGAGAAAAATTTCTATAAAATAAGACGATGCCCCTTGTCAAGGTGTTGGGGGAAAACCACAAGTTTGATGAAGAAATATGGGAACCATAGGAAGTGATGAATCATAGTTACCATCATCTATTTTAATGTGTGAAAATAAAATTTTTGGGGAGAAATTTATTAAGGGGAGAAGTTTTTAACGACCCGGACATTTATGAATAAAATTCCCTTTCTTTTAATTAAATGGATTACGGGTACAGAAAACATTTGCACTATTTTTTTTATTATATCCAATTTTATTTAAATGACCGTGAAGTATCCTTAAAATTGATAATATATTCTTTTAATAGTGATCACATGACTAGTATAAATATAGGGTTTTAACAAATCCTTTTGGCATAGACAGAGGAAGTGACGGCCTCAACCTATAAGATAGTACCCTGTGAATCTCATTTATCTGATCTTCCAAGGGAGATAGAATTTCTGGGATTTTCCCTAATCCAACCCCAATCCAATATCCATCAACTTAATCCTGAGAAAAATTGTTTACGAGAGAAGTTCAAGATTAACAAGATCACAACCCAAACCATGCTCACCGAATTGTCCCAAGAAAGACCCGCCATCACACACCTTTCTCCTAGGGTGTGTGATGGTGTAATAAAGGGATATATATCAAAACCCTTTAATTATGATTATTTTTTATAAAATAATGAATATACTTTCATTCTATTATTTTTACTCTATAAATTATTTTTAAAGCACAAATAGAATTTTTGGTTAATATTCAAATAAAATTAAGAAACATATTTGGATGAATTAAAGGATTTTTGAAATAAATAATATTTTAATAAATTATTATTAGTAAATTAATTTTATTAAATATAAATGATTGTATAATTTTTATGAAGTCAAATCTAATTTTTATTAAGGTTTTAAAACTATTTTTGTCAAAACTCGTCAATTTTTAATAAATGTCGGTTTTTATTTTAAAAGTGAAAATTGAAATATTTGTAAAATATTTTAGATAAAATGAATTTTATTTCTATAATCAGGACATTAAAATTATCTAACATTGATTTTTTCATAATTTTATGAGCCACTCGAATTTTTGGGTAAAAATTAAAAACTGTATAAATATATAATGTGTTTTATGATATCAAAATGACCAAAAACTGATGTAATAAAATTATATAAAAGGTATATTTATAAAAATAAATGTTTTTCCTCTAAAATAATTAAATTTTAGGTTTATTTGATTTATTTTATAAATCCTTAGTGAACACTCCAAGACATATAAAATATTTTAAGATTTTGAAATCATTTCACTTAATGTGTGACTCACCTCTACATAAGAAAGGAAAATATTTTAATATCCTTAGACCTTATCGTTATAAAATAATTTATATCACTCCATTTTTTCAGAAACCATGGGATGTTTTGTGGTTTTTAATATTTTAGTGTTTAGTGTCCAAAACCAAAATAATAAAGAATTTCCCCACCTTTCCTATATAAACCCACCCAAGCTCCCATTCCTCTTAACTCATGATCTTAGAAGCTAACCCAACCTTTTCCCAACTACTCCACAGATTCCTCTCAAGGATCTACCAAGCTCCCAAGAAACCACTCCCGGGACTTTGGAGTCACACATCCAAGTAAGGGATCTCTATATCTCTTTTTTCTTTAAGCTCATATTTTATCCGATGCCTAATAATTTCAATTTACCTGATTGAAGATATGTTCTTTATGACAACCCTGCTTTTATTACAAACTTAAACATGATTTATTACATAAAACTTCAATTGATACAACAAACAAGATCGATAGGTTTAGTGTCTTTGGGGCTTAGGATCATTACATAAAAACTTAAAACATGAAATACAACATCTTTATTGAAAACTTCCTTTACATGACCACTATATTCCCTCATACTTAGCATTCCATGGGATAACTTAAGGACATGCATAAGAAAAGGGTGAGCTATAAAGCCCAGTAAGGGAATACACATGTAATAACATGAGGAGTACAATACATGTTATACATTAGGCATATCAATAGAGCACAAGATAAAAACATGAACATAAAGGCATGAAAAATCATGATAATCATAACATGGAAATGTGGCAACAACACTTAACATGGAATTAGCATGAGCCAAGGCTCATTGCACATGGAGCATGAGTAAATCCTCATTGCACATGAAGCACGAGTAAACCCTCGTTGCACTTGAATTATAATGAGTCAACACTCATTGCACATGAATTATCATGATACTATAATTTACCCAATGCATTGGATCGCTATAAGGGTGCACCCTTCTTAAACATTTCATTTCATGCATAAGTGTGCCACATGGATCATAAAACATCGATTCAAAAAACATAATCATTTATTCCACGATGAAGGAATGTGGAATTCATACATGAAACTTTATAATCAATAAGTAAATGTTCATAAAGGTGAATATTCTTGATGGAGAAATGGGCATGGTATTCACTACACAATGGCATTGGCTTAGAAAATCGGTGCGATTTCGGCAGCGTAACGGCATGACATAAGAATTAATAAAATATGGTTGATGATAGAGAAATGGATTCCTCGTCATATCTACATGTAATGGACAGTAAGTAGGTCATATAGATACATGTCCCAACAATTGTAATGGAATTTAGATTCATGATACAAAAGTATTTCTTGAATATAAATGAGGAGAGAGAAGTTCCTTTTGGAATTTTGGCATAGTAACGGGTGTACATGGGAGGCATTTAATGAGAGATAAAGGGGTCTCCCATCATTCAAACATAAAAAGGGAAGTATGAGTGATGTTTGAAACCATACCCCAACATTCATAATTGAAATTAAAAGGAAAAACAACTTAAATAAAATTGGACAAAACTGAGAAAGGAAGAAAAAAACCCTTACTTGGAAGTGTGCTTCCAAAGGATAGAGAGAAGCTTGAGAGAGGCTTCTTGGGAGCTTGGGGCACCTTGGGAGGATTATATAGAGAGTAGGGAAGAGTTTTTATGAACTCCAAAGGCTTTGAGTGAGGAGGAAGTGGGAGCTTGGGTGGGTTTATATAGGAAAGGTGAAGGAATTCTTTATTATTTAAGTTTGGGACCCCTTACATTAAATTAATCCAAACCACAAACCAGCACATGGTTTTTGCCCATGGATTTTGTAAAAGGAAAGAGGAAAAAAATATATTATAAGGATATAGTCCGAACTTCTTAAAATAATGGGGTTTCGTATGTGGAGGTGAGTCACACTCCCATGGAAAACAATTTAAAAAGACAAGGTGTTTAATAAGTCTTGAAGGGTCCATTAATGCTTTGAAAAGTAAGTCAAACAAACCCAAAATCACATTATTTTAATGGAAAAACATATATCATCCGAACATAAGGATTATAGTATTTTATTACATCACTATTGGGTCATTATGATGTCATAAAACACATTATATATTTAAACGGTATTTAATTTTTGCCCAAATATTTGACTGTCTCAAAAAATTATGAAAAATTCACCGCTGGATAATTTCGATATCCTGATTCCAAAACTAACATTTATTTTATCCAAATAATTTTATAAATATGTTAATTTTTACTTTTAAAATAAAAACCGACATTTATAAAAAATTCACGGGTTTTGACAAAAATGGCTTTCAAACCTTAATAAAAATTATAATTGCATTCATACAATTATATGATTATTTATATATAATAAAATTAATTAAATAATAATATTTTATTAAAATATTATTTAATTCAAAAATTCATTAATTTAATAAAATATATTTCTTAATTAAATAATAACTAAAAACACCATTTGTACTTTAAAAACTATTTACAATGTATCAATAATGACAAGAAATAATATTCATTATTATATACAAATATAATGTACATGAACATAGTACTAGCGATTTGTTACATAACCCCTTTAAATAGCCGCATAAGACCTAAGGGTAAGGTGTGCGATGGTGACAGACTCTTGGGGTGGCTCAGTTAACATCGCTTGAGTGGTAATTTCTATCAACTTCCACTTCTTCCGTAGACGATACCGTTCGATCTTGACATGATGAAGCTCAGCTTTGGCTTGGTCAAGACTGAAGCCCAAGGATGCCACCTCTTTTCCGAGCTCTGACAAATGGGCTTCGTATGGGGAAATTCTACTGGATGAGTCCATCGCTTCCTTTTTCTGAGTAAATTTGGATTTTTTAAAGCCCTATATTTATACTAATCATGTGATCACAGTTCAATAGCTATATTAGCAATGGTCAAAATTCTTAACATAAAACCAAAGAAGTTGACATTTTATATAAACATAAAGAGACATTTAATTAGATCAAGAGGGATTTCCATTAATGAAACTTTGGGTCGTTACAATATTCCCCCCTTAAGAAATTTCGCCCTCGAAATTTTCCTTTTCCCACACTAAAACAGATGTGGGTAACTCGGCTTCATCATTTCATCCGATTCCCAATTCACTTCTTCAAACTTGTGGTTTCTCCACAACACCTTGACGAGGGGCATTGTCTTATTTCAAAGAACTTTTTCTCTACGATCTATGATCTTCACTGGTTGCTCCTCATAAGAAAGATCATCTTCCAATTGTACCACCTTAGAAGAGAGTGCATGTGAATTGTCTGGTATGTACTTCCTTAAGAGGGATACATGAAAGACATTGTGTACTTTGGCCATAGTAGGTGGAAGTACTAGTCGATAGGCCATAGCCCCGACACGATCAAGAATCTCGAAGGGGCTGATATACCTTGGACTTAACTTCCCTTTATTTCCAAACCTCATGACCTTCTTCCACAGATATATGCATAGAAAAACCATGTCTCCAACTTTAAACTCAAGGTATCATCGATGATTATCTTCATAACTCTTCTGTCGACTCTGGGCTACCTTGATATACTGCTGAATGTTTTTCACCTTCTCCACCATTTCCTCAACCATTTCTGGTCAAAGCAGCTTACGTTCACCGACCTCATCCCAACATGTCAGTGTTCTACACCTTTTCCCATACAGGGCTTCATATGGGGCCATTTGGATGCTCGAGTGGAAACTGTTATTATAAGAGAACTCAACCAGAGGAAGATGTTGATCCCATCCTCCTTTAAAGTCTATTGATCACGCTCTCAACATATCCTCAAGTGTTTGGATAGTCCGATCGGATTGGCCATCTGTTTGAGGATGATAGGCCATACTGAAGTTCAGTTCACTATTCAGAGCATGTTGAAGACTCTTCCAAAACTTAGAGGTGGATCTTGGATCTCAGTCAGACACAATAGATAGTGGTACTCCATGAAACCTTACCACTTCCCTGATATATATCTATGCCAATTGATTCAACGATAAATCCTACCAAATAGAAATGAAGTGTGCGGTCTTTGTAAGATGATCCACAACAACCCAGATTGCATTGTTGCCTATGGATGTCCTCAGAAGTCCAGTGACAAAGTCCATGGTGATGTTCTCCCATTTCCATTCTGGTATAGGCAATGGTTGCATCATCCCCTTAGACTTCTACCTCTCTGCTTTCACTTGCTGGCACACCAGGCACTTTGATGTATATTCAGTGATCTCCTTTTTCATATTATACTACCAAAAGTTTTCTTGGAGATCTCGATACATCTTTGTGCTCCGTGAGTGAATAGAGAAATTTGAACTATGTGCATCATCCAAAAGTTCCTTCTTCAGCTCTGGACTTGATGGGACACATAGCCTTTTTCCAAATCGCACAATTCCTTCTTCATTAACATTAAACTCTGAGGATTTCCCCTTTTTGATAGATTCTAATTTTTCTTTAATTCCCACATCATCCTTTTGAGAATCCTTTAACCTTTCCAAAAGATACGGTTGAGTAATCATTTGTGAAAAGATTTATGATGTTCCCTTCTTTATGATTCCCATGTCCATCTTCATCAAGTCTAAGAATATTAGATCGTTCTCAATTCTCATCATTGATAGAATCGTTGGGTCCTTTCTACTTAGGGCATCTGCCACCTTGTTCACTTTCCCAAGGTGGTAATGTATTGAACAATCATAATCCTTGATGAGATCTATCCATCTTCTCTAGCACATATTAAGCTCTTTCTGTGTGAATATATATTTAAGACTCTTGTGGTCTGTATATATCTCACATTTCTCCCCATAGAGATAATGCCGCCAGATTTTCAAGGCAAAGATCACCGCTGCCAACTCCAGATCATGCGTTGGATAGTTTTTCTCATGGATTTTCAACTGCCTTGAGGCATATGATATCACTTTATCATTCTTCATAAGCACACAACCTAAGGACTTCTTCGAAGCATCACTGAATACCACAAAAATTTACCCACTTGTGGGTAAAGTGAGCACGGGCACGGTGATAAGCCTCCTTTTCAACTCCTTGAATATTTATTCACATTCATCACTCCAGGAAAACTTTACTCCCTTTTGAGTTAGCTTGGTAAGAGGGTTGGACAATCGTGAGAAATTTCTCACAAATCGTCAATAATATCCAGCTAACCCCAAGAATCTACGGATATCCGTTACCGATGTTGGCCTCGTCCATCCCTCGATTGCATCTGTTTTGGAGGGATCCATAGATATCTCATTGCTTGTGATGATATGGCCCAAGAATGATACTTCCTTCAACCAGAACTCATACTTGTTGTACTTTTCATAGAGCTTATCCTTGCGCAAAGTCTCCAGTACAGTTCTTAAATGCTCCTCATGATCCTCCTTGGTTTTGGAGTATATTAGAATATCATCTATAAAGACTACCAAAAATTTGTCTAGGTAATCTCTAAAGACTCTATTCATCAAGTCCATGAATATTTATGGAGCATTGGTGAGTCCAAAATGCATTACTATGAATTCATAGTGCTCGTATCTTGTACGAAAAGCAGTCTTGGGGACATCTTCCTTCTTCACCCTTACTTGATAATATCCCAACCACAAATCTACCTTGGAGAAGTATTGTGCTCCATGCAGCTGATCGAACAAGTCATCGATCTATGGAAGAGGATACTTGTTCTTTATCGTGATTTTGTTAATTTCACGATAATCGATGCAAAGCCGCATTGACCCATCCTTCTTCTTGACGAAGAGGACTGGTGCACCCCATGGTGAAGCACTTGGGCGTATAAACCCTTTATCCAGATTCTCATGTAGTTGTTTCTTCAGCTCTTCAAGCTCTACAACAGCCATTCTATATGGATTCTTGGATATTGGTAAAGCCTCGGGTATAAGTTCAATTGAGAATTCAATATCTCTTCTAAGAGTAAGACCAGGCAGTTCCTCAGGAAACACTTCTGCAAATTCCCTCACAATAGACATTTCTTCAAGGATGGTTTCTTCCTTGGACTCAATCATCTGAGCCAGATATGCGTGCTCATAGGGTAGTAATATCCATGCTTGAGATGATGGAGCTAAAGGAGATTCATCTTCCTCCTTACAATTGTAAAGAATCGGGGGTCCATTATCCATATGGAGTGTGATTTCCCTCTCCCGACAATTTATGTTGGCTCTATATAAGGAAATTCAATCCATTCCAAAAATTTCATCAAATTCCACCAGAGGGATTATGACAAGGTTTTCCGGGAAATTCAATCCATAGATTATAACAGGGGAGGACTTATATTCATGGGATTCAATGATTTCCCCATTTTCCGTACTCACCGACATCTTCACTTCCATGATTTGTGGTGGTGCTGGGATTGTTCTACTAAACTTTCAAGATATAAAAGAATGCGTAGAACCTGAATCAAAAAGTACATTCGCTATTCTTGAATGAATAACTAGAGTACCTGTCACCACTTCGTTGTCGGGGTTCACTTCGGCAGAAGTGATGGAAAAAGCTCTTCCTTGCTACCTTGGAGGTTGTTGGTTGCCTCCGAAAACCCTTGGATTAGGGCACTGATTTGAAAAATGCCCCGGTTCTTTGCATTTGTAGCATTGAACAATGCATTGAGGTTCGAACGGAGCATTCCTCTCCTCTGTCGTAGTCGTGGGTCTTTCTTGCTGACAGTTAACAGCTAGGTGCTCTTCTCTGCCACACCTGAAGCATTTCCTCATCCCCTTAAGGCAATTACCAGGGTGCTTGTTTCCGCACTTTTGGAAAGTGGGATGCTGTATCTTCTTAGCACCATTGGATTTATCCATTGGACCACCAGAATTGAAGTCCACCTTGCGCTTCTTATCCCCATGATACCCCTGTGATTCTCCAATCTCCATTTCAACCTTGAGGGCACATTGGAGAATTTCCTCATAGCTATCGTAGTCACGGATTGCTAATGCTTTCCGTAGGCTAGGCTTCAACCCACCAAAGAAGTGGTCAACTTTTCATTCTTGGGTAACGACAAAGCCGGAAGCGTATCGTGGAATCCATGTGAAGTTTTCCTCATACGCTCCAACAGATTCTTCGTCTTTTTTCTTGAGGGAAAGGAATTCCCTTTCCATCTTAAGCCGGAGGGTGCGCGGAAAATATTTATCAAAAAACATCTTCCGGAAATCCTTTCATTCCAACGCCTCGATCTACTCCTCAGGCTTCGTATTTTTGATCAATGTCCACCATTGATCAGCTTCACCCTCCATACGATAAGCTGCCAGGAGAACCTTCTCTTGTTCAGAACATTAAAGGATGGAAAAGATCTGTTCAATGGAGTTGATCCATTGTCCAGCGATCGTGGGATCGGATGATCCACTAAAAGTAGGAGGCCTTTGTCTCATGAAGCTCTCGATAACAACTTTTTATTTCTTAGGGGGGGTTGAACGTTCCTCTTGACCTGTGTTTCTATTCAAATCTTGAGTTAACTGAGAGAGAAGCGGGACAAAGTTCACGATTCCCACTCCCATTGGATTGGGCATCTCATTAGTAGAGTCATCACACTGATCTTCACACCGGTTGTTAGCTCGAGTCCTCATATTACTGTCCATTGGCTGGAATAAAAGTAAATTTAGGGGTAACACATAAAGGGTAATCCAAAGACAAAAGTTTATGACTTATAAATAAACTTTTATTTCCTTAACTCATGAGTCTATAGGCTTGTCTTTTCATGATCTACTTTCTAACATATATTCTTAGAGGGTTTTTTTATTCCCTTAATAAGAGTTCATACTAATCTTGTGAATTTATCAAAACATATCCCCCGGGAGTGTCGTAACCAAGAGTGCAGCAAGGCCCGTTGTCATGCACCAGTTCCCCTTCGAGTCTAGCTCAAAGCGGTGTTTTCGGGTTTTACCCCTAGGATACATATGTGCCAGAGCTGCCTCTACCTACTCGTATCCATACAGGGATGTATTTGTTTGATAACCCACTTACTCAGTACTTACCAAAACATAAGGATGTTTTTATTATACTTAGCCTTGTCTCCAAGGCTTTACTAGGGTTTTCTAATCCTAATCCCAAAAATAACTAAACCTCCCTCTGATACCAACTATGACAACCCTGATTTTATTAAAAACTTAAACATGATTTATTACATAAAACTTCACTTGATACAACAAAGAAGATGGAGAGGTTTAGTGTCTTTGGGGCTTAGGATCATTACATAAAAACTTAAAACATGAAATAAAACATCTTTATTGAAAACTTCCTTTACATGACCACTACATTCCCTCGTACTTAGCATTGCATGGGATAACCTGAGGACATTCATAAGAAAAGGGTGAGCTATAAAGCCCAGTAAGATAATTCACATGGAATAACATGAGGATTACAATACATGTAATAAATTATAAATATCAATAGATCACAAGAGAAACATGAACATAGAGGCCTGAAAAATCATGATAATCATAACATGGAAATGTGGAAACAACACTTAACATGGAATTAGTATGGGCCAAGGCTCATTGCACATGGAGCATGAGTAAATCCTCATTGCACATGAAGCACGAGTAAACCCTCGTTGAACTTGAATTATCATGAGTCAACACTCATTGCACATGACGTATCATGATACTATAATTTACCCAATGCATTGGAGCGCTATAAGGGTGCACCATTCTTAAACATTTCATTTCATACATAAGTGTTCCACATGGATCATAAAACATTGATTCATAAAACATAATAATTTATTATACTATGAAGGAATGTGGAATTAATACATGAAACTTTATAATCAATAAGTAAATGTGCATAAAGTTGAATACCCTTGATGGAGAAATGGGCATGGTATTCACTACACAATTGTATTGGCTTAGAAAATCGGTGCGATTTCGGCAGCATAACGGCGTGACATAAGAATTCATAAAAGATGGTTGATGAGAGAGAAAGTGGTTCCTTATCATATATACATTTAATGGACAGTAAGGAGGTCATATAGATACATGTCCCAACAATTGTAATGGAATTTAGATTCATGATACAAAATTATTTCTTGAATGTAAATGAGGAGAGAGAAGTTCCTTTTGGAATTTCAGCATAGTAACGGGTGTACATGGGAGGCATTTAATGAGAGATAAAGGGGTCTCCCATCATTCAAACATAAAAAGGGAAGTATGAGGGAGGTGAAAAACCATACCCCAACATTCATAATTGAAATTAAAAGGCAAAACAACGTAAATAAAATTGGACAAAAATGAGAAAGGAAGAAAAAAATCCTTACTTGGAAGTGTGCTTCCAAAGGCTAGAGAGAGGCTTGAGAGAGGCTTCTTGGGAGCTTGGGGCCCCTTGGGAGGATTCTAGAGATATTAGGACAGAGGTTGGACAAACTCCAAAGGCTTTGAGTGAGGAGGAAGTGGGAGTTTGGGTGGGTTTATATAGGAAAGGTGAAGGAATTCTTTATTATTTAGGTTTGGGACCCCTTACATAAAATTAATCCAAACCACAAACCATCCCATGGTTTTTGCCCATGGTTTTTGGAAAAGGGAATAGGAAAACAATATTTTATAAGGCTATAGTCCGAAATTCTTAAAATAATGGGGTTTCTTATGTGGAGGTGAGTCACACTCGCATGGAAAAATTTTAAAAAGACAAGGTGTTTAATAATTCTTGAAGGGTCCATTAATGCTTTGAAAAGTAAGTCAAAGAAACCCAAAATTACATTCTTTTAATTGTAAAACATATATTGTCTGAACATAAGGATTATATTATTTTATTACATCACTATTGGGTCATTATGATGTCATAAAACACATTATATATTTAAACGGTATTTAATTTTTACCCAAAAATTTGACTGTCTCAGAAAATTATGAAAAATTCACCGTTGGATAATTTCAATGTTCTGATTCCAAAAATAACATTTATTTTATCCAAATAATTTTCTAAATATTATAATTTTCACTTTTAAAATAAAAACCGACCTTTATCGAAAATTCACGGGTTTTGAAAAAAATGGCTTTCAAACCTTAATAAAAATTATAATTACATTCATAAAATTATATGATAATTTATATATAATAAAATTAATTTAATAATAATAATAATAATATTTTATTAAAATATTATTTAATTCAAAAATTTCTTAATTTAATAAAATAGATTTTTTAATTAAATAATAACTAAAAACACCATTTGTACTTTAAAAACTATTTAAAATTCATCAATAATAACAAGAAATTATATTCATTATTATATACAAAAATAATGTACATGAACATAGTACTAGCGATTTGTTACATAACCCCTTAAAACAGCTGCATAAGACCTAAGGGTAAAGTGTGCGATGGTGACAGACTCTTGGGTGGCTCGGATAACATCGCTTGAGTGGTAATTTCTATCAACTTCCACTTCTCTCGTCGAAGGTCCCATTCGAGCTTGACATGATGAAGCTCAGATTGGGCTTGGTCAAGAGCGAAGCCCAAGGATGCCACCTCTTTTCTGAGCTCTGAAAAATGGGCTCCGTATGGGGCAATTCTACTGGATGAGGCCATCGCTTCCTTTTTCTGAGTAAATTTGGATTTGTTAAATCCCTATATTTATACTAATCCTGTGATCACTGTTCAATGGAAATATTATCAACGGTCAAAATTCTTAACATAAAATCAAAGAAGTTGACATTTTATATAAACATAAAGAGGCATTTAATTAGATCGGGAGGGATTTCCATTAATGAAATTTTGGGTCGTTACATTCTTCCATACCCCCTTACTTTACATTTTATGTATACATTATGGGATCTTACTTTCACTCCCATTAATCCCCCTATCAACCTTTAAACCCACCTATTGCTATGTCAAAATTTCGTAAGGTATTTCTCTCTTCTAATTTCTATTCAAGAATTTCTTTTATATTATGCATCTAAATTACATTTCACATGTTGGGATATTATGTTACATGATCCCATTACTTTCCATACCATTTACAAATGATGAGAGGCATTGTTTTCTCTCATCAAAAAAATTTATCAATTTCCATATGACGTCATTATGGGGTCAAAATTTCACCGCGGTTTTCCATGACAAAATGATCATGTGGTGAATACCATACCCATTCCTCTATCAAGGGTATTCACCTTTATGCACACATACTTATCTAATGCTGACTTAAATTTATGAATTCTAAATTCCTTGATTGTGGAATAAATTATTATGTTGAATGAATCCGTGTTATATGATCTATGTGGCAAACTTAATCATGATATTAAAATGATTATGAAAGGTGTGCCCTGATGGTACTCCAATGCAATGGGTAATGTTTAGTATCATGATACATCATGTTGGGATAGGGGTTTACCTTATTCCTTTATAGTAATTTTTCCACCATGTTGGTACAGGGTTTTACCTAATTTCTTTATGTCAATGATGTAGTGTTTTAAGTTGTTTCTACATTTCCATGTTAGGATAATCATATTATATCACGCCTTTATGTTCATGTTTCTTTTATGCTCCATTAATATGACAATTTCATAACATTTATGGTATTAATCATGTAATTACTTGTTTACTCTCTTACTTGGATTTATATCTCACCCTTTTCTTATGTATGTCCTCAGGTTATCTCATACAATGCTAAGTATGAGGGAATGTTGTGGTCATGTAAAAGTAGTTTTCAATAAATATGTTTATTTTATATTTTAAGTTGTTATGTAATGTTTCTAAGACCTATAGACACTAGACTTGTCAATCTTATAAGTTTTATTAAGTTCAAGATTATTTAATAAATCATTTTTAAAAATTAAATAAAGAGTACGGTTTTTATAGTTGGTTTCAGAGGATAGTTTAGTTATTTTAGGGATTATGATTAGAAAACTCTAGTGAAATATTTAGGGATAAGACTAACTATAAGAAAATAATCTCTAAATTTTG
The DNA here is from genome assembly GCA_963277665.1 of Viscum album. Classification (NCBI taxonomy): domain Eukaryota; kingdom Viridiplantae; phylum Streptophyta; class Magnoliopsida; order Santalales; family Viscaceae; genus Viscum; species Viscum album. Next base: position 817,935,359 of record OY728134.1, on the reverse strand, counting down.
GTGAGTATATAGTAAGTGGTTTATCAAGAAAATACATCCTTGTCTGGATACGAACAATTAGAGGTGGCTCTGGCAAAGATGTATCAAGGGGTAAAACCTAAAAACATTTCTTTGTGTTAGACTCAAACAGGAACTAGTGCATGACAACAGGACTAGCTAAACTCTTGGTTCTACACTCCTAGGGGATATTCGTTGGTAAATTCATAACATTATTATGAACCATTATTAAGGGAAAAATTCCCCAAGAATATATGTTAGGAAGTAGATCTTGGATAACATAGATCAAAGTTTGAAATTCATAAGTTAAGAAGAAAAATGTAATTTATAATTTATCCCTTTTTTCATTAGATTCCCCTTTATGTGTTTAATATTTTAAAATATTTACCCCTGAATTTCATTTCATTCTATCCAATTACCGGTAATAGGAGGAATCCGGAAAACAACTGATTTGTTGATCAATGTGATTACTACTCTAATGAGATGCCCAATATGATGGGAGTGAGAATTGAAAACTTTGTCATGATACTCTATAATTTAACTAAAGTTTTTAATATAAAAATAGATCAATAGTAACATCCAACCCCCCCCCCCAAGAAATAACAAGTGATAATCAAGAGCTTCATGTGATAAAGGCCTCCTAATTTCAATGGATCGTCTGATCCCTCAATCGTAGAACAATGGATCAACTCCATTGAGAAGATATTATTCATCATTCAATGATACAAACAAGTGAAGTTTATAATATATTATTATCATATAGAGGGTGAAGTCGATCAATGGTGGACATTGATCTAAAATACAAATCCTGAGGAAGATATTGAGAAGATGGAATGGAAGGATTTCCAGAAAATGTTTTTCAATAAATATTTTCCCTGCACCGTCTGACTTAAGATGAAATGGGACATCCTTTCCCTCAAGAAAAAAGATGTAAAATCCATCTAAGTGTATGAGGCAAACTTCACAAGGATTTTACGATATGCCTATGGATTTTTCATTACCCCGGAATGTAAACTTGACCTCTTCTTTGGTGGGTTAAAACCTAGCCTATGGAAATCCCGGGTGATCCATGACTTTGATAGCTATGAGAAAAATTTTTGAGGTTACCTCAAATTCAATATGGAGATAGTTGAATCTTAAGGGTATCATGGGGATTATAAGTAGAAAGTGGACTTTAATTCCAGTGGACCTATAGATAAATCCAATGGTGCTAAGAAATTACAACACCCTACTTGTCAAATGTGTGGAAATAAGCACCCCAAAAAATCTAATAAGAGGATCAAGGAAATTCTACAGGTGTGGAAGAGAAGTTCACCTGGACAATAATTTCCAACAGGATAAACCCCTAAATGTGATAGAGGAAATGAATGATCCCGTCGAACCTCAGTGTGTAGTTCATTACTACAACTGCAAGGAACTAGGGAACTTTGGGAACTAGTGCCCTAAGCCAAGGGTAATTAAAGTTAACTGACAACTTCCTAGGAAGCAAGGGCGATCTTTTTCCATCACTACCACCAAAGTGAAGCTCGATAATGAAGTGGTGACAGGTACATTGGTGATTCATTCAAGAATAGATAAATTAATTTTTTTATTCTGGTTCTACACATTATTTTATATCCTGAAAGTTTAGTAAAACAATAAAAAAACCACCACAAAGCATGGAAGTAGAAATGTTGGTGAAAATGGAAAATGGGGAAATTATAGGTTCCCATGAAAATGACTCCTCCACTATCACAATTTGTGGTTTGAAATTTCCATCAAACCTCATCATACTTCCCTTGGTGTAATTTTTTGAAATTCTTGGCATGGATTTGTTTTCCCTATATAGAGCCAACATAAATTTATGTGAAAGGGAAATCACTCTCTATATGGTTAATCAACCCCCGATTCTATACAAGTTCAAGGAAGAGGGTGAATCTTATTTAGAACCATCATATAAAGCATGGATATTAATACCCTATGAGCACACATATATTTCACAGATGATTGAGTCTAAGGAAAGAACCGTCCTTGAAGACATGTCTATTATGAGAGAATTCACTGATGTGTTTCCTGATTAATTTTCCAGTCTTCCTCCTAGAAAAGATGTTGAATTATTGATTGATCTTATACATGGGGAATTTACAATATCCAAGAATCCATATAGAATGGCTATTTTGGAGATTAAGGATCTAAAGAAATAACTACAGGAGAATCTGGATAAAGGTTTTATATGCTCAAGTGCTTCACCATGGGGTTCACCAGTCCTCTTTGTCAAAAATAAGGATGGCTCAATTCACCTTTGCATTTATTATCATAAGCTAAACAAAATCACGATTAAGAATACGTATACTTTTCCATGAATTGATGACTTTTTTTATTAGCTACGTGGAGCACAATACTTCTCCATGGGGGATATGCATTCGGGATATTACCAAGTAAGGTTGAAGAAAGAGGATATCCCCAAGACCACTTTTTGTACAAGTTACGGGGACTATGAATTCATAGTAATTCCTTTTAGAAACACAAATTATCTAGAAATATAAATGAACTTTCCTAATAGATTCTTTTGAGATTACCTCAAAAAAAAATTTGTAGTCTTTATAGATGATATTCTAATATACTCCAAAACCAAGGAGGAGCATGATAAGCATCTGAGAACTATGTTAGAGACCTTATGAATGGAGAAGCTCTATGAAAAGTACATAAAGTGTGATTTATGGTTAAAGTAAGTATAATTCTTTGGGAATATCATCACAAGAAATGGGATATATGTGGATCCTTACCAAACAAAAACAATTGAGTAATGGACAAGGCTGACATCTATGTTGGATATCCGTAGCTTCCGAGGGTTAGCTACATATTATTTCCAATTTGTGAGAAATTGCTCATGATTTTCAAACCCTCTTACCAAGATAACACGAAAGGGAGTCAAGTTTTCTTAGAATTATGAATATGAATAAATCTTTATGGAGTTCAAGAAGAGGATTCTCAATTACCCTATGCTCACACTACCCACAAGTGGGGAGTTTTTTGTAATCTTCAGTGATTATTCCAAGAAGGTATTGAGATTTGTGTTGATGCACAATGAAAAATTCATTGTCTAAACATCAAGGCAGTTGAAAACTCATGAGAAAAACTATCCCATGCACGATCTAGAGTTGGAAGCTACGATCTTTGCATTGAAAATCTAGTGACATTATCTCTTTGGGAAGAAGTGTGAAATATATAAGAATCACAAAAGTCTCAAATGTATATTCACAAAGAAAGATCAGAATATGCACCAACAAAGATGGTTAGAGCTCATCAAGGATTATGAATTCTCAATCCATTACCACCTTGGGAAGTATAACAAGGTGGAGGATTCTTAAAGTAGAAAGGACCCATCAATTCTATCATTGATGGGAATTGAAAAGGATCTAATATTATTAGATTTGATAAAGATAGACATGGGAATAATATAGAATAGAACATCATCAATCCTTTCACAAATGATTAGTCAATTGTCTCTTTTATAAAGGTTAAAGGATGATCAAAAAGATGATGTGGGAATTCAAGAGAAAGTCAAAACTATCAAAAAAAATAAATCCTAAAAGTTCAATGTTAATGAAGAAGGAATTGTGAGATTTTGGTCAAAACTATGTATTCCATAAAATCTATAGTTAAAGAAGGAACTTTTGGATTATGCACATAGTTCGAATTTCTCCATTTTCACAGGAAACATGAAGATGTGTCGAGATATTCGGGATCACTATTCATGGGATAACATGAAGAAGGAGATTGATAAATATACATTAAAGTTCCTGGTATGTCAGTAGGTGAAGGCTGAGAGGCAAAAGTCTACAGGGATGATGAAACCATTACCCATACCAACATGAAAATGGTAAAACATCACGAGGTACTTTTTCACCAAACTTCTGAATACATCCAAAGGTAACAATGTTGTCTGGGTTGTGGTGGATTGTATTATAAATACTGTACACTTCATTAAAATTCGAGAGGATTTATCACTGGATCTACTGACACGAATATCCATCATAGAAGTGGTAAGGCTATATGGATTACCTCTATCGATTTTGTCCAATCGAGATCCGATATTCACATCTATGTTTTGGAAAAGTCTCCATCATACTCTAAACATAGTTTTGAACTTCAGTACATCTTATCACCCTCAAACGGATGGCTAATCTGAGTGGAATATCCAAATATTTGAGGACGTGTTGAGAGTATTCTCAATGAACTTCAAAGGAGGATGGGACCAACATCTTCCTTTGGTGGAGTTCTCTTATAAAAAAAGTTTACACTGAAGCATCCAAATGGCTCCTTATGATGCCCTTTATGGAAAGAGGTGTAGAACACCATAATTTTGGAAAGAAGTTGGGTAATGAAAACTTCTAGGTCTGGAAATGGTCTAAGAAATGGTGGAGAAGGTTAAGACCATCTAGCAATACATCAAAGCAACCTAGAGTCAGTAAAAGAGCTATGCTGACAATAATCGATGAGACCTAGAGTTTGATGTTGGAGACATGGTATTCCTCCACATATCTCTAGGGAAGAGATTTATAAGATTTTGTAAGAAGTGAAATCTTAGTCCAAGGTACATCGTCCCATTCTATATCCTTAATTTCATTGGTTCAATAGCCTATCGACTAGCACTCACACCAAACATGTCTCAAGTACATGATGTATTCCATGTATCACTCTTAAGGAAGTACATACCAGACCTATCACAGGTACTCATTCCAGATGTGGTACCATTGGAGAATGACCTCTCCTATGAAGAGAAGTCAGTAAAGATATTAGATCATAGAAAAAAGTTCTAAAAAATAAGACAATTACCCTCATCAAAGTGTTGTGGAGAAACCACAAGTTTGAGGAAACAATGTGGAAACTGAAGGAAGTAATGAGGCAGAGTTACTATCATCTATTTTAGTTTGGGAAAAGAAAATTTCGAGAGCAAAATTTCCTAAAAGGGGAAGGTTGTGACGACCTGAATAGTTATGAATAAAATTCCATTTCTTTTAATTAAATACCTTATATATATAGAAAGCACATACACTCCTTTTGTTTTATTATATCCAATTGGATTAAAATGACCATTTAGTATACTTATCATTGATAATATAGTTTTTGAATATTGATCACATGACTAGTATAAATATAGGGTTTTAACAAGTCCTTTTGACATAGACAAAGAAAGTGATGGCCTCAATTATTAGGATAGTACCCAATAAATCCCATTTATCAAACCTTTCAAGGGAGATCTCATTTCTCAGATTTTCCCTAGACCAATCCCAATCCGAGATCTCACAACTTAAGCATGATCGAAATCATTTATGGGAGTAGTTCAAGCTCATTGAGATCACGGCCAAAACCATGTTCATCGAACGGCAAAATGAAAGCCCGACCATCACACATATTACTCTTAGGGAGTATACTGGTGTAATGAAGGGATATGTAACAAGAACCTATCATTATGTTTATATGGAATATTTTTATATAGAATAATGAATATAATTTCATTCTATTATTGTTACTTTGTAAATTATTTTTAAATCACAAATAGTATTTTTGGTTAATATTCAAATACAATTAAGAAATATATTTTGATGAATTAATGGATTTTTAAATTAAATTATATTTAATAAAATGTTATTATTAAATTATTTTATTAAATATAAATGATTTTATAATTATTATGAAGCCAAATGTAATTTTTATTAAGGTTTGGAAACTATTATTTTCAAAACCCATCAATTTTTAATAATGTCAGTTTTTATTTTAAAAGGGAAAATTCACATATTTAGAAAACTATTTAGATAAAGTGGATATTATTTTTGGAATTAGGATGTTGAAATTATCCAACATTTAATTTTTTATAATTTTCTTATATTTGAAGTTTTGGGTAAAAATTAAATACCGTATAAATATATAATGTGTTATATGACATCGTAATGACCCAATAGTGATGTAATAAAATACTATAAAATTTATCTTCAGCCAAATATATTTTTTTATTTAAAATAATGTAATTTCCTGTTTATTTGATTTATTTTATAAAGCCTTAGTGAATCCTCCAAGACATATAAAATATTTTAAAATTTTAAAATCATTTCCTTGAAAGTGTGAATCACGTCCACATAAGAAAGGGAAATATTTTAATATCTTTGACCCTTAGCATTATAAAATAATGTATACCACTCCCTTTTTTCAAAAACCATGGGAAAACCATGGTATGGTTTGTGGTTGTGAATATTTTAGTGTGTAGTGTCCAAAACCAAAATAATAAAAAATTCCCCCACCTTTCATATATAAACCCACCCAAGAACCCATTTCTCTTCACTCAATCTCTTTGAAGATAAACCACCCTCTGTCCCCTACTCCCTAGAGTCCTCCCAATGTGCCCCTAAGTTCCCAAGAATCCTCCCCCAAGCCTTTGGGATCACACGTCCAAGTAAGGGATCTCCATCTCTCATTTTTCTTTACGCTCCTCTTTTATGTCATGCCTTTTAATTTCCATTTTCCTGATTTGGGATATGTTCTTCCATACCTCATTATTGTCCATTTGATGTATACATGATGGGATATTTCTTTCACTCCCATTAATCCTCCCCTATTATCCTTTATACCCATAGGTAAATATGCTGAAATTTCTCAAGGGATTTCTCTCTTATTGTTTCAATTCAAACATTTATTTTATATTATGAATCTAGATTTCATTTCACATGTTGGGATATTATGTTCCATGATAACCTTTCTGTCCATCCCATGTATAAATGATGAGATACACCTTTCTCTATCTTCAGCCCATTTATCATAGATTCCAAGGGAGATAGAATTTCTGGGATATTCCCTAGACCAAGCCCAAGTCGATATCCAATAACTTAAGCATGAGAGAAATCGTTTACAGGAGAAGTTCAAGCTCATCAGGATCACGGCCCAAACCATGTTCATCGAACAGCCCTAAGAAAGATCCACCATCACACACCTTACTCTTAGGGCATATGCTAGTTTAATAAATGGATATGTATCAAGACCCTATAATTATGATTATTTTTTATAGAATAATTAATATACATTTATTCTATTATTGTTACTTTGTAAATAATTTTCTAAAGAACAAATAATATTTTTAGTTAATATTCGAATTCAATTAAAGAATCTATTTTGATGAATTAATGTATTTTGTAAATAAATAATATTTTAATAAAATTATATTATTAGATTACATTTCCTAAATATTAATAATCATATGATTCTAATGAAGTCAAATGTAAATTTTATTAAGGTTTGAAAACTGATTTTGTCAAAAACCATCAATTTTCAATAAATGTCGGTTTTTATTTTAAAAGTGAAAATTCACATATTTATAAAATTATTTAGATAAAATGAATATTATTTTTGGAATTATAATGTCAAAATTATACAATGGTGACTTTTTCATAAATATCTGAGACTGTCAAATTTTTGGGTAAAAATTAAATACTCTATAAATATATAATGTGGTTTATGACATCATAATGACCCAATAGTGATGTAAAAAAATACTATTAAAGGTATATTCAGACAAATATATGTTTTAAATTTAAAATAGTTTGATTTTAGATCTTTTTTGTTTTATTTTATAAAGATTTAGTGAATCTTTCAAGACTTATTAAATATTTTAATATTTTAGAATAATTTCCTTAAAAGTATGACTCACATCCACATAAGCAAAGAAATATTTCAATATATTCATAACTTATAATTATAAAAAAATTTATAACACTCCCCTTTTCCAAAAACCATGGTCAAAAACCATGGGATGGTTTGTGGTTTTGAATATTTTATTGTGTAGTGTCCAAAACCAAAATAATAAAGAATTCCCCCACCTTTCCTATATAAACCCACCCAAGCACCCATTTTTCTTCACTCAAGATCTTTGAATCTCAACCACCCTATACCCCCCCCCCTACTCCCAATATTCCTCCCAAGGTTCCCCCAATCTCCTAATAAGACTCCCCCTAACCTTTTGGATCACACATCCAAGTAAGGGATCTCCCTCTCTCCTTTTTCTTCAAGCACCTCTTTTATGTCATGCCTTTTAATTTCAATTTTATTGATTTGGGTTATGTTCTTCCATAAATTCTTACTATCCATTTGATTTATACACTATGGGATCTTCCTTTCACTCCCATTAATCCTACCTATTATCCTTTAAACCCACCTATTACTATGGCAAAATTTCATAAGGGATTTCTCTCTTTTCACACAATCCATTTCTCCCTTCTCATTTCCATTCAAGCATTTATTTTATATTAGGAATCTAAATTCCATTTCACATGTTGGGATATTATGATCCATGACCCCCTTAATATCCATCCCATTTATAAATTATTAGAGACCAATTTCTCTCTCATCAACCCAATTTATGAATTTTCATATGATGTCGTTATGATGTCAAAATTGCTCTGTGATTTTCCAGGCCAAAATCATCATGTAGTGAATACCATACCCATTCCTCTATCAAGGGTATTCACCATTATTCAAAAATAATTATAATGGTGACTTATATGTATTAATTCGATATTCTTTGATTTTTGAATAAATAATGATGTTGAATAAATCCATGTTATATGATCTATATGGCACACTTAAGCATGAGATTGAAATGATTATGAAGGGTGCACCTTGATCGCGCTCCAATGGATGGGATAATGTTTAGTATCATGATACGTCATGTTGGGATAGGGGTTTACCTGATTCTTTTATAGAAATTTTTTCCACCATGTTGGGATAGGGGTTTACCTAATTCCTTTATATTAATGATGTAGTGTTTTAAGATGTTGCCACATTTCCATGTTCTGATAATCATGATATATCATGCATTTATATTCATGCTTCTCTTATGATCCATTGATATGAAAATTGCATAACATGTATTGTATTCCTCATGTTTTGCATTGTTTACTCCCTTAATGGGCTTTATATCTCACCCTTTTCTTATGTATGTCCTCAGGTTATCCCATGCAATGCTAAGTACGAAGGAATGTTGTTGTCATGTAAAAGAAGTTTTCAATAAACATGTGTATTTAGTGTTTTAAGTTTTTATGTAATGTTCCTAAGCCCCAAATACACTAGACCTATCGATCTTATAAGTTGTATTAAGTGAAATTTTATGTAATAAATATTTTTTAAATAATAAAATAAAGAGTAGGGTTTTTATAGTTGGTATCAAGGGATAAGTTTAGTTATTTTTGGGATTAGGATTAGAAAACTCTAGTGAAATCCTCGGGTATAAGACTAATTATAACAAAATAATCATTAAATTTTTTTGATTATAGAGTAAGTGTTTTATCAAAAAATTACATACCTATCTGGATATGAACAAGTATAGGTGGCTCTGGGAAAAATGTAACTTAGGGTAAAACACAAAAACACTACTTTAAGCTAGACTCGAATGGGAACTGGTGTATGAAAATAAGCTTTTCTTCACTCTTGGTTCAACACTCCGAGGAGATATACTTTGGTAAATTCAAAATCTTAGTACAAACCATTATTAAGGGAACAAAAAAATACCTATAAAAATATATTTTAGGAATTAGATCATGGATAACTTAGACTGAAGCCTAGAAACTCATAAGTTAATGAGATAAATTTAATTTATAAGTTATCCCTTTAATTCAATATGATTCCCTTTATGTGTTTAACTATTTTAGATACTCATCCCTAAGTATATATCTGATAAATTTGAACCAAAATCAAAATGTGAAAGTTGGGGTTATCATCCATGGTTCTACACATTCTTTTATATCTCAAAAGTTTAGTAGAACAATCCAAACACCACCACAAAGCATGGAATTAGAGATGTTGGTGAAAATGGAAAGTTGGGAAATTATAGAATCTCATGCATATGACCCCTCCCCTATCACAATTTGTAGTTTGAAATTCCTACAGAACCTCATCATACTTACCTATGTGTAATTTAATTAAATTCTTCGCATGGATTGGATTTCCCTATATAGAGCCAACATAAATTGCTGCGAGAGGGAAATCACTCTCTGTATGGTGAATCGACCCCTGATTTTATACAATTGCAAGGAGGGGGATGAATCTTATTTACAACCACCATATCAATCATAGATATTAATTCCCTGTGGTAATTCATATCTTTCTCAGATGATTGATTCTCAGGAAAGAACCGTCGTCGAAGAAAAGCCAATTATACCTGGGGCATTTCCAATATCCAAGAATCTATATATAATGGTTTTTGTAGATCTTGAGGAGATAAATAAACAACTATAGGAGAATCTGGATAAAGGTTTTATATTCCCAAGTGCTTCACAAAGGGGTGCACCAATCCTCTTTATCGAGAAGAAGGATGGTTCAATGCACCTTTTCATTGATTATCATGAGCTCAAAAAAATCAAGATAAAGAAAAGGTATTTTTTTCCATGAATTGATGACTTGTTCGATCAGCTATGTAGAGAAAAATACTTATCCATGGTGGATCTACGGTTAGAATATTAACATTTAAGGGTGAAAGAGGAGGATATCCCCAAGACTGCTTTTTATACAAGGTATAGGCAATATGAATTCATAGTATGTCTTTCAGACTCACTAATGTTCCATAAATATTCATGGAATTGAGGAATATAGTCTTTAGATATTACCTCAAAAAAATTCTGGTAGTCTTTATAGATGAAATTATAATATACTCCAAACCCAAGGAGGAGTAAGAGGAACATCTGAGCATTGTGCTAGAGACCTTGTAAAAGGATAATATCTATGAAAAGTACAGAAAGTGTGAGTTTTGTTGTAAGGAATTCTCATTCTTAGGGAATATTATCACAAGCAATGGGATATCTATGGATCCTTACAAAACAAAAGAAATTTAGGGATGTCCAAGGCCAATATTTGTAATAGATATCCATATCTTCATGTGGTTAGCTAGATATTATCGCAGATTTTTGAGAAATTTGTCATGATTGTAAAACCCTCTTACCAAGATAACTCATAAGGGAGTTATGTTTTTTTGGAATGATGAATGTGAAGAAATATTAATGAATTTGAAGAAGAGGCTTACCACTACCCCTATTATCACACTACCCACAAGTGGGGAGATTTTCATAATCTTTAGTGGTGCTTCGAAGAAGGGCATTGGTTGTGTGTTGATGGAGAATGAAAAATTCATTGCACATTCCTCAAGGGAGTTGATAATTCGTGAGCAAAACTATCCCACACATCATATGGAGTTGGAATATATGATATTTTCATTGAAAATTTGGCAACATTATCCCTTTGGTGAGAAGTGTGAAATATATATGGAGCACAACAGTCTCAAATATATATTCACACAGAAAGAGATGAATATGCACCAACAAAGATGGTTAGAGATCATCATGGATTACAATTGCCCAATCCATTACCACCCTGGGAAATCAAACAAAGTGGAAGATGCTATAAGTATAATGGACTCAGCAATTCTATCATTTATGAGAATTTAAAGGGATCCAATCTTCCTAAATTTGATGAATATGGACATGGGAATCATAAAGAAGGGAACATCATCAATCCTTTCAAAAATTATTGCTCAACCATCTATTTTGTAAAGGTTAAAGGATACTCAAAAGGATGATGAATGAATTCAGAAGAAAGTTGAAACTATCAAAAAAGGTAAATCCTTAAAGTTAAATGTTAATAAATAAGGAATTATTAAATTTTTAATGATACATTTTATTCCCTAAAATCCTGAGTAAAAAAAAAAGAAATTTTGGATGATGCACATAGGTCAAATTTCTCCATTCACCCCAGAAACACAAAGATGTATCAAGATCTCCTAGAGCACTATTGGTGGAATAACATGAAGAAATAGATCGGTGAATATATATAAAAGTGCTCGGTATATTCGCAACTGACGGATGATAGGTAGATGTCTAAGGGGATGATGCAACAATCACCCATACAAATATGGAAATATGAAGACATCACCTTACACTTTATCACCGGACTTTTGAATACATCCAAAGGAAACAATGCTATTTGGGTTAGTGTAGATCATCTTATAAATATTTCACACTTCATTTCAATTCAAGAGGATTTATCACTTGATCAACTAGCATAGATATACATCAGATAAGTGGTATGGCTGCATGGAGAGCCACTATCAATTATGTCCAATCATGATCCCAGATTCACCTCTAAGTTCTGGAAGAGTCTCCAGTAAACTATGAACATTGAGTTAAACATCAGCATGACCTATCACCCTCAAAATTATAGCTAATTTGAGTGTAATATCCATACACTTGAGAACATGTTGAGAGCTTACTCAATGGACTTCAAAGAAGGATGGGACCAACATCTTCCTTTGGTATAGTTCTCTTACAACAATAGTTTCCACTCAAGAATCCAAATGGATCCTTATGAATCCCTCTATGGTAATAGATGCAGAACACTGCCATGTTAGGATGAATTTGGGGAACAAAAATTTATAGGTTCAGAAATAGTCGAAGAAATGGTGGATAAGGTTAAAACCATCCAGTATCACATCAAACTTGTCAAGAGATGACAGAAGAGCTATGCTGAAAATTGTTGATGATACCTAGAGTTTTATGTTAGAGATTTTTTATTCCTCTACATATCTCTGTGTAAGATAGTTATGAGATTTAGGAATAATGGAAAGCTTAGTCCAAGGTACATTATCCCTTTTGATATCCTTGATCATATCGGAGTAGTGGCCTATCAACTAGCACTCCCACCAAACTTGTCTCAAGTACATGATGTGTTCCATGTTTCAATCTTGAGGAAGTATATACCTTACCCATCACATGTACTCAATCTATAGTTGACCATTTTAGAATAACTTATCCTATGAGGATAAGCCAGTGAAGATCTTAGATTATAGAGAAAATTTTCTATGAAATTAGACGATGCCCCACGTTAAGGTGTTGTGGCAAAACAACAAGTTTGAAGAAGCAATGTGGAAATAGAAAGAAGTGATGAAACAGAGTTACCCTCATCTAGTTTAATTTGTGAAGAGGAAATTTTGAGGGTGAAATTTATTAAGGGGGAAAGGTTTTAAGGACCCGAAAAATTATGAATAAAACTCCCTTTCTTTTAATTAAATGTATTATGGATATAGAAAACACATGAACTCCTTTTGTTTTGTTATATCTAGTTGGATTTAAATAACTGTTAATTATCCTTACCGTTGATAATATAGTCGTTGAAGAGTGATCACATGACTATGATAAATATAGGGCTTTAACAAATCCATTTGTTGCAGAAAAAGGAAGTGATGGCCTCTACAAATAGGATCGTACCCTATGAAGCTCATTTATCAGAGCTTCCAGGGGAGATAGCATTTCTATGATTTTCCCTAGACCAATCCCAATCTGATATCCAAAAACTTAAGCATGATTGAAACCATTTATGGGATAAGTTTAATCTCATCAAGATTACGGCCCAACCCATGTTCACCGAACAGCCCCAAGAAAGACCCACCATCACGCACCTTACTCTTAGGGCATATTATGGTGTAATAAAGGGATATGTATCAAGACCCTAGAATTATGATTATTTTTGTATAGAATAATTAATATAATTTCATTCTATTATTTTTACTTTGTAAATGATTTTTTAAAGCACAAATAGTATTTTTTTCTTAATCTTAAAATTCAATTAAGGAATATATTTTGATGAATTAATTTATTTTTTAAATAAATAATATTTTAATAAAATAGTATTATTAAATTAAATTTGTTAAATATTAATGATCATATACATTTTATGAAATCAAAAGTAAATTTTATTAGGGTTTGAAAACTATTTTTTCCAAAACCCTTCAATTTTCAATAAATATCGGTTTTTATTTTAAAAGTGAAAATTTATATATTTAGAAAATTATTTAGAGAAAATTAATATTATTTTTGGAATCAGTATGTAAAAATTATCCAATAGTAAATTTTTTATATTTTTCTGAGACAGTAAAATTTTTTGGGTAATAATTAAATATCATATAAATATATAATGTGTTTTATATCATCATAATGACTCAATGGTGTTATAATAAAATAATATTAAAGGGATATTAAGAAAAATGTATGTTTTAAATTTAATATAATTAGATTTTATATTTGTTTGTTTTATTTTATAAATATTTAGTGAATCCTCCAAGACTTATTAAATATTTTAAGATTTTAAAATAATTTCCTTCAAAGTATGACTCACCTCTACATAAACAAGAGAAATATTTTAATATATTCGACCTTTATCTATATAAAATAAGTTATAAAACTTTCCATTTCTAGAAACCATGGTAAAAACCCCTGGTATGTTTTTTTGTTCTGAATATTTTATTATGTGGTGTCCAAAACCAAAATAATAAAGAATCCCCCCACCTTTCCTATATAAACTCACCCAAGAACCCATTATTATTCACTCAAGATCTTTCAATCTTGACTACCCTATTCCCCCCTACTCCCTAGAGTCCTTCCAAGGTTCCCCCTATCTCCCAAGAAGCCTCACCCAAGCCTTTGGGATCACACATCCAAGTAAGGGATCTCCCTCTCTCCTTTTTCTTCAAGCACCTCTATTATGTCAAGCCTTTTAATTTACAATTTCTTGATTTGGGATATGTTATTACATAACTCCTTACTTCCCATTTTAATCATACATTATGGTATCTTCCTTTAACTCCCATTAATCCCCCCTATGATCCTTTAAACCCACTCATTACTATGTTGAAATTCCATAATGGATTTCTCTCTTCTCATTTCCATTCAAGCATTTATTTTATATTATGCATCTAAATTCCATTTCACATGTTGTGATATTATGATCTATGATCCCATTAATTCCCATCCTATGTATAAATGATGATAGAACTCTTTCTCTCTCATCAACCCAATTTATGAATTTCTATATCACGTCGTTATGCTGCCAATATTTCGCCATGATTTTCCATTCCAAAATCATCATGTAGTGAATACCATACCCATTCCTCTATCAAGGGTATTCACCATTATGAACACATACTTATCTAATGGTGACTTAAATTTATGAATTCCAAATTCCTAGATTGTGGAATAAATTATGATGTTGAATTAATCCATGTTATATGATCTATGTGGAACACTTAAGCATGAGATTGAAATGATTATGAAGGGTGCACCCTGATAACACTCTAATGCATTTGGTAATGTTTAGTATCATGATATTTCATGATGGGATAGGGGTTTACCTAATTCCTGTATAGGACTTTTTCACCATGTTGGGACAGGGTTTTACCTGATTCCTTTGTGTTAATGATGTAGTATTTTAAGTTATTTCCACATTCCCATGTCGTGATAATCATGATATATCATGTCTTTATATTCATATTTATATTATTCTCCATTGATATGACTATTTCCTAACATGTATTTAATTATTTATGTTATGCCTTGTTTACTCCCTTAATAGGATTTATGGATCACCCTTTTCTTATGCGCACCTCTGAAATTCTATTAGTGTGGCAAGATCAGACACACCCAACATTCTTATCCTACCCTAGAAAATATGTCGAGTAGTTGTGGGAATTATGGTTATTTAGATATGTATATGTCTAGATATGTTTAGGGTTTTTGGGCTCCAAAGTATACTATGGCACAATCATATGATTCAAAGACTACTAGGATCTAGCTACAGGCCTCGGAAGTGAAGTACCTTCATGTAGTAGATGAGTTTCTAGCAGAGGTATACATCGGTCTAGAAATAGTGAGAGGTACCATCTTTATTTCATCCTCAATAGAGATTTCTTTATTTGATATGGGTGATTCTCCCTCATTTATTCTGATTTTTTTGTTGATATAATTAACCTTCCAATGGAACTCATGTCCTTTATTATGGATTTAGCGACACCTCTTGGGAAGAGGAAAGAACATGGGTTTCGGTGTCCTTCTTGTGTGCTATCGATAGAAGATACAGAGTTAGCCTAGGATTTTCTTGTTCTCAGACTGGATCTGTTTGAAGTCATCATCAATATTGATTGGATTTTTTATCATCATTCTAAGTTTGATTTCTATCTTCTATGTTTCATGTTTCTTGTGGCGTATGGGAGCTCATAGGTGTTTCAGGGAGAATTGGATCTAAGGTCTAGTCGTGCGGGACCTTCCAGTCCATATACCAAGAGTTTTTTGTTTGTTGTTTCAGTTGAGCCTGATGATGTTTCTTCTGTTGTTGGTCTTCTCACCATTATTCATGGTTTTCCTAGCTTTTTAATGATTTCTCTAAGCTTCCTCCAGAGAGGGAGGTAGAGTTTATGATTGAATTGGTTCCAGGAATGTATTCGATATTGATACCATATTATTATATGGAACCAAAAAAGATAAAATAGATCAAGATTTAGATGGAATACCTGATACAAAATGGTTTTTTTCCTTAGTTTTTTTCCTTGGGCAGCCCTTATGCTCTTTACCAAGAGGGAAAACAGTTCACTATAGTTGTGGGTAGAATATAGGAATTTAAACTAGGTAACAGTCAAGAAAAAGTAATCTTTTATGAGTGTTGATGTTTTTTTATTAGTTAAAGGGGAATGTGGTTTTTGAAGATTGATCTTCAGTCAGGTTATCATAAACTTAGAGTTTGGGAGTGTGATATACTGAAGATATCTTTTAGGAGAAGGTATGGCCATTTCGAATATCTTGTGATGTCATTTTTTCTTACTAACACTCCTGCATTTTTCATGGTTTTGATGAATCAAATATTCCATCAGTATCTCAACACTTTTATGGTAGTGTTTATAGATGATATTTTGGATTACTTAATATTTGAGCATGAATACAAGCAATATTTGAGTTGGGTTTTGGAAATCTTGAAGAGTCACTGTTTGTATAGAAAGATTTTGAAATTCACTTTCTAGATTCAAGAAGTGAAATTATTGGGGCATGTGATTTCTGAGCATGGATTATCTGTTAATCCTGAGAATGTAAAGGTTATCATGTCATGGGAAGATCTATGGACTGTATTTTAAATTCAGAGTTTCCTGGTTCTTACTTGATACTATCGATAGTTTTTCAAGGATTTATCAATCTTGACATCACCTTTGAATTATATTACTAAGAAAGGGGTAAAATTCACATGGGATACAAAGTGTCATTCTTCTTTTGATGAGATAAAATGACTTCTGAAAATGGATCCTATTCTAATCTTACTAGATCCCAGTAAGGGGTATGTTAATTTTTGTGATGCTTTTGGTACGGGTGTGGGTTTCTTTCTTAGGAAATATGATCATGTGGTGGATTAAAACTCTAATAATATTCAACCACATGATAATAATTACCACACTCATGATTTAGATATTTCTGTAGTTATTCATGTGCTAAATTTTCACAGCATTATCTTTTTGGGGAAAGGGTCATAATATTTTCTGACCATAAGAGTTTAGGATATATCTTTTCTTAGAAATAATTGAATCATAGATAGATGTAGTGGGTGGAATACCTTTAAATGTTTGAATTTGATATCACCTACACCTAGAGGAATGGGAATGTAATTGTATATTCTTTTAGCATGAAAGTTCCATCACATTCTATTTTGGAATCAAAGGAGCAGTGGAACCTTATGGGAATTTTTTCTCATATGAATCTTGATGTTCAGGAGGATGTTTCAGGTATGGTTCTAACCAGTGTTCAGTTATCATCATCATTCCTTGAGTCCATTATGTATAATCAAAAATATGATGAAGAGTTCAAAGTAATTAGAGAAGCCCTATATGGTAGGGAGACCGTTTCTGGTTAGTCTCTCTCTTCAGATAGTATTCTTAGTTTTGGGGATTGGTTTTTCATCCTAGGATCTGTGAGGAGATTAATTTTTTCTGATCTTCATAGCTCTTCTTGGTCCATTCATCAGATTCATATGAATATGTGTTATGATATGAGATAGTGATTCTGGTGGTCAGGTATGAATCGTGACATTACTGATTATGTTCCCCATTGTTACACCTACCAAAAGATAAAGGAAGAGCATTTGAAGCCCTATAGTTTTCTCTATCCTCTTTTGGTGTCAGTTTGGAAATAGGATGAGGTATTTATGTACTTTGTTATTGGATTAACACGGACTCCCCAAGGGAGGAATTCTATCTCGGTGGTGATTGATTGGTTAAAAAATTAATCTTACTTCATTTCGATCAAGGAATCCACTAAGGTTGAAGATCTATGTAACACCCCAAGATTTCATAGTAAATTATCTCATTAAAATAATTCAATAGCTTGCGCGACACACAACACTGAGTTCGAGCGCATCACAACTTACTAAACTAACTGTTAAAAAAGTGGTTATGAATAGTATCAACTGCATTTTGAATCTCATATACTCTATATAATTTTAGCATCCAAATTATGTGTTTCTTAGACATAATATAAGAACTAATTCATTTTTTTTAGATAAAATAAGTATTTTTCAAGAAATGTCATTTTACCACCTTTGAATGGTGAACCCTTTTTAAAACCAATATTTGACAATTTTATATATTCACTTTAATGAAATTAAATTCTTCTTTAGAATCAGGACATAAAAATTTAGTTTGGATAATCTTTTCATACTTTTCTGATAACTTTCATATTTTGACGAATAGTGAAAAATATTATGTTTTAATTG
Source organism: Viscum album (assembly GCA_963277665.1). Lineage (NCBI taxonomy): Eukaryota > Viridiplantae > Streptophyta > Magnoliopsida > Santalales > Viscaceae > Viscum > Viscum album. Next base: position 817,916,768 of record OY728134.1, on the reverse strand, counting down.
AAAACAACTTTTTTAATCGAAATAATTTATAGTGTTAAATTATGAATTTGAGTGGTTTTGAAGTATAATTAGATTATATTTTTATCATTTAACAGAATTTAGTTCATTATAATTAATTTCACATTTAAATTTTACATAAACATGTGTCAATCTTTTGATAGTTTTTACTTTTTAAAAACCCGCTTTTTGGTTTTGACAACAAGAAATAATTTTAAATTAATAAATGAAACTTATATGTTTAGAATTTGGTAAAATAGACTTCATTTCTTAATTCAGAATATCAAAATTATCTTAGGCTAAAGTTTTGGAATTTTTCTGAAAACTTTCAATTTTGGATGAATAGTGAAAACACTGCGTTATAATTTAAAAATGACTTTTTAATTAAATAAATAGTTGTTTTATTTTAATTTATTTTAGGTTTAAATAGATACATAATACCTATATATTTTCAATTTAATTCATTGGAGTCATTTTATAATAAGTTTAGATATATAAAAATTTTGTTGAACTTTTTACCGTCTTTTACTCACCTCCTAGGAGAATTTGCAAATTTGCATAAAACTTAATTTTACCACTTCTATGAGTTGAATTTAAAATATCTGAGAGACATGGTTAATATCAGTAAGTAAAATTTTGTTCAATAAGATAAAAATAAATTTTTTTTGAATAGTAACTTTTGACTTTTATTTATCACGGTTAAAAGTAAATAGGGTAATTAAGGGTAAAAATGATATCATAATTACCATAACACATGTCTTAATTATATTGGATCAGTATAATTCAACCAAAAACAAACTTATGAATAAAATATGATCCTCTTTGGTCCACTTGGATTATATTATGATATTTATTATTATTTTATTTAAAGAAGAGTTAAAAGAGTTAAATTCAAAGTTTAATAACTAAACCATTTTTAATATATGGTTACACACAATATAAATTAGACTATAAATATTAATTAGAAATATAAAAATATTTCCTACATAATGTTATTTTATTTATAATTTTTACACATTAAATAATTTAATTTATTTATAACACAATGATGATACAGTAATTACCTTATTAATGAAATATTAAAATAATTGATATTATAAATATCCAAATAAATGTAATTTGAGACTTATGATAAATTAAACTAATTTTATAGGATAATATGACATTTTAGGGCTGATAAGATTTTTTTTTTGAAGTGATAAGGTTGTTATGACTTTCATAAAAACAAAATACCAAATAATGTCAAAATTGACAAAAATTAATTTTTAAAACAAATACTATATTATTGGTTGATATAATATTCCTAAAAACCTAATATTAGGCCAAAGGACTAAAATAATATTATATATTTCATTAATGAACCACTTGAGGTTCTCTTGGAAGTTTAGAGTAAGTTTATTAACCATAAAGTGTAAGAATACAAGAAGACACGGTAAAAGTTAAACTATTTAACTCAGAGTTAAATCTAAATGATATGGTTAAAATAGTAACCTAAACTTGTCTAAAACCTATTGGTTGAGATGTTTTCGAACCATACCTACCTTAGCCTCTAAATAAATAATTTTAGAGTCATTATAAACCGATAATTATTTTATTATAAAATAATATTTCAATCTTTTCCTAAAGTAACCCTCACCTCTCTTATAAAATGGTACTTCCCCTTCTCTTAATTTCAAACCTCCAAAGCCATTTGGCTCGGCCAACCCCTACCCAAATATCCTCCCAACTTTCCTCCATTAATCCTAGAGGCCTTACTTTGGTCAGAAAACCAAACTAAGAAGCCCTTTTGATCAAATCAAGAGGAAGAACCCGAAGAAGAGGTAAATATTTCATCACCTCTTTCAAGTTCTTTTCTTCTTACACTTCCTCTTTATTTGTTGTTTCCATTCTAAAATAATAAATCCAGGATATTATATATACTGTGATTTTATTATAAAAATGGTACAACCATATTCATTATTCTATCCATCACATGAATGACAAAGTCACCATACGTGCGTACGTACGGCTTACCGTCTCCACGTTGTGGTGTAGTTTGTTATTCAAACACTTCATTATTTGGATGGGTATAATAATGAATATAACTAATCTAAATAATAAATATAACATGTTAATGATTCTTTATATATGATATACCATCCAATTACATACTATTTCACCATAAATATAATGATATTGTTGCTCGTGCGTACGTACGGATTACCGTCTCCACGACGCAATGAGATTCATTCCCACGCTCATCATTCAACGATGATTATAAAAATATATATTATTAAAAAGTATGTAATTTATCACATAAAAACTCTACTGGATATATATAAATATATATATATTTATTTATTTACATATATCTTATTCACTTACTTCCATTCAATACGATATGAAAACGGAAACCGCGTTTATGCGTACGTACGGCCTACCGTCTCCATAAACGGTGCCTTCCATTTCATATATCTATCTATTATAAATATTTATATTATAAATATATATGATATATAAATCAAGGTTTATATTCTATAAGTATTTAAATCATGATCTAAATTATACAATCAAGAATAACAAGTTAAAACGTGTACGATAAAGAAAGCGATTATTACCCGAAATGTTGATTTAACATGGAAATCATTATTAAAGAGGTAATATAAAGTCATAAATGAATCATGTATGATATAATAAATATGAATACGGTTCTGGTATAACTTAACAACATACTAAGTTCATTATACATGAGTTTAAATGTACCATCGACCAATGGAAAGTGCAAGGTAAGGGTTAATTTCTCAATCTCATTATTATTCGAGATTGTTTATGTGTAAGTTATTATTGGGACATATTTATTATCCATGTCCATGTTTAATAAAAGAGTTTTCAAAGGTATTATTTTAATTATCACTTTTACTAAAACATCATTTTAAATTTTTTAAAGATTTATTCTTCTAAACCTTTCACATTAATATCCATGTTGTCAACATGATTTTAAGGATTTATTTATATGGACATTAATGTTTTTAAATGTTAATTCCTTTAAAAAGTTTCAAAGTGGTATGGGATACTTTGATTAAAAAATAACATTTAAATGACTTCCTTTCTAAATTGTGTGACTTTTAAAATGATTTCATGAAAAAAGTATATTTCTCTCAAAGTGTTTAACAGATCATTTTCAACTATGTCAACTGGATATTATTCTTGATCGAGGTTGATTTATTATGATAAAAATATTCCATATTGTATTTAAGGTTTTGTGATATGTTTGAATATGGATGTGTTGTTTTTATACCATTCATGGTTTATGGATAAAGTATTGACATTTCGTATGATAGTTTTAATATGATTGTTTATGTTATGTTTAAACCTTTTTGTATTAGGAATGCATTGGACTTAGAAAGTGACGGGTGGAGCCCACTATAGCTCCTCGATGAATCGGTAGGTCTCATGAGACAAACTAGTGTCTTGGAACAATGCCTTGAAAAAATATTATTTGTAGTCTTGGAAAAAGGCCTTGACTATGTGGTTATGAAGTCTGGCATTATACATTCCATCATTATGAAATTAGCTATTGATATTACATGTGATTATTCAACTATTAGAATATTCATGTGAATAAGTAAATGGAATTATTTGATTTATCTTTTCCATATTATGCTGAATTTTAAGTTTAAAAGGCTTTTGTTTTAGTTTTATACATTTCCTTAAATGTTTATTCTTATTTGTGAAAGTTTTTGATGTATTGTTATCCTTACTGAGCATTTAAGATCACCGCTTTCTTATGTTTTATTTTCCTAGGATTCCAAGAAGTGTATCGTGATTGATAAGCAGGGTTAAGCTAGGGGATTAATGGTGTTCTCAAAGGATCATTTATGTTGTGTTTTATTTTCTAATGTGTAATTTAATGTTCATGTATGTAATCAATTTTCCAAGACTGATAAACCAATCGGTCTTTCGGGACTTGATTCCTTATAATCATGATAATGTATTAAAATAATGCACCAACTTTGGGTAACAGGGGTCAAGGCGTTACAGTTGGTATCAAAGGAAGTTTAGCAACAACCTTGGAAATAGATTTAGATAAAATCTGATTAGATAACATTAACCTAAGATAGAATTTAAAGATTAGTATAGAAGAACTTCTTAGAATTTTGGTAATGTAGAGATTTTGTGTATTTTCAAAGCAATACATTCATGTTTGGATACGAGTTGGTAGAGGCGGCTCTGGAACAGATGTACCTAGGAGTGAAAACTCTGAAAAGGAGTTTCGGGCTTGACCCGAGGTATCCTGGTACACGAAAATGGGCATTGCTACACTCTTGGTTACGACACTCTCGGGGGATATTCTTAGGATGATTCATATTTTCATTGCAATCCATTATGAAGGATTTATGAGTAAATGCTTCCTCAAAGAAAACATTTTATGATTATAGATTATATGCATAATCCTTTCAATTTACATTAGGTATTTTACAAGTTTAGAATTATGCATTGCGATTCATAAACTAACCTAGTGTATGACATTGTTTAGAAATGGCGCCTAGAATAAGGAATGAGGATTCCAGCAATACGTATGATCGAAAGATGAAGAAGGATCATATATTTCATGGTATTAAGCCAACATTTAAAAGGGAAATATTCTCCCATGTATTCTCATCATATGAAGAAATAGTATCATATTTTAATAAGATAAGTAAAGAATTATCTGATTCATATGTCTTTGAAGGGAAGCAAGAGAAGAAAAGGATGGAAGAGAGAAAGATGGATAAAGAGAATAGGGGAAAGAAGAATTTTCACATATGTGATAACTGTGGAAATAATCACCTTGGTAAATTCTTGAAGGGAATGGGAGTTTGTTATAAGTGTGGAGAAAAAGGACACCAAGTACGAGATTTCAAGGGTAAGAAAAAGGTTTCAAATGTATAATGCTTCATCTGAAAGGAGTTGGGACACTACGCGAAGCAATGTCCAAATCATTAGAGTATACCCCAGATGCTGCTATTCGATAATAATCAAGTTATGATACTACCAAAGATGAAGGAGAATGATTAGATTTCTTATGTTGCTATTAAAGTATTGTGTCATTTGATTATTGTATTAATGATGTACATGTTATAATAATTATAGAGTATAAAATGATTGTACTATAGTACTATTTCATTAAGGACTTGAGATTGTGTGGAACAAAGGAAAGTGACTCAATAGTAGGTTAACTTTTTTAGAAAATATATGGTTGAGAGAAAGAAAACCCTTAATATGGTTCTGATATTGAGGTAGTGATTTTGGAATAATATATGATTGATTTGGATAAATTATATTGGATATTCTTGACTACCTTGAAACTGGTTAATGATTTGTATATTCCATCATTGTTGGATTTTACAACATTATTGGATAGAAGGAGTATATCCAGTATTCTATAAGGAATAAGGGAGCATGAATGTAATAAATAAGGTTTTATGGTATTTCAATGTGTTATAGTGTTTTAAAAGAATATATGATGAAGGTATTCACATGTTATTACGTGGAAAAAAGGGTCTTCATTGTGTTTACATTCCTTATAAATTTTGGACTGTGTGTTTGGACAGAATTATTTTGGATAAGTCTAAAGGTTGTAATCGATTAAGTTTAACATTGGATACTATTGATAAGATTAAATCATTTCTTGAAATTATTTTTGGATTTTCATAAAAAGGACAACCTAGAGGTCGGGTGACAACCCTCCACGTCCGGCAAGGTCGCGAGACTTGAACCCGCAACTGAAGGGCGACAAGGGTGCATCACCTACCACTGGCCTACATGATGTCCTGGTTTGTATAATGTAGTATTTTTTAAATAATCTAACAAATGAATATAAATTCATTTTCTTAACTCTATACGATTAGGATAAATAGAATATTTTTGAATTTTATTATCTTTTGGAGTGAAAGATAAGTTTGTGGTCAGAATTAGTTTAAGGATGAAACTCTACTTGTCAAGTATCTATCTATATATATATATCCTCTTATTATATGAATAAATTAATTATTAAAATTTATGGAAGGGATCTTAAAACCAAAAATGTGTTATCCTATTACCATATGTTTTTTTTTGAACTGATGATATTTTACATCATCTTAGATTGATGGCTTTGCGGCCCTTAATTTTACACTTATTTTTGATTGATGAACTCAATCACTCCCTATAAATATTTACGTTTTTCATCCAATTAAGTGTCTCTAATTTCCACCAATGTTCTCCTAATCAAGATCATAATTTGGTGGTGACTTTTTCATTTCCCTTTCACTCTTATTAAGACTAAATTTTATTAACCCAATTTCCGATGTGGGTTTTCCACAATGGTATTTTTCTATTTTTAACCATTTATTTTCAAAGAAAAATTTCAAATTGTGAGGACACAATTTATTGAAGGATAGGATAATGTAACATTCCAAGATTTCATAGTACGTTATCTCATTAAAGTAATTCAATAGCTTGTGGTACAAGCAACACCGAGTTCGAGCGCACCACAACTTACTAAACTAACCGTTAAAAAAGCGGTTATGAATAATATTAATTGTATTTTGAATCTTATATACATTATATAATTTTAACATACATATTATGTATTTATTAGACATAATATAAGAACAAATTCATTTTTTTCAGATAAAATAAGTATTTTTCAAAAAATGCAATTTTACCTCCTTTTAATGGCGAACCCTTTTTAAAACCAATATTTGAAACTTTTATATATTCAATTTAATGAAATTAAATTCTTTTTTAGAAGTGGGACATAAAAAAATTAGTTTGGATAAATTTTTGGTACTTTTATGATAACTTTCATATTTTAACGAATGGTAAAAAATACTATGTTTTAATTGAAAACAACTTTTTTAATCGAAATACTTTATAGTGTTAAATTATGAATTTGAATGTTTTTTAAGTATAATTATATTATATTTTTATCATTTAATACAATTTATTTCATTATAAGTAATTTCACATTTGAATTTGACATAAACACATGTCAATCTTTTGATAGTTTTTACTTTTAAAAACCCACTTTTGGGTTTTGACAACGGGAAATAATTTTAAATTAATAAATTAAACTTATATGTTTTGAATTTGGTAAAATAGACTTCATTTTTGAATTCATAATATCAAAATTAACTTGGGGTAATTTTTTGGTATTTTTCTGAAAACTTTCAATTTTTGATGAATAGTGAAAAACACTACGTTGTTATTTAAAACTGACTTTTTATTCAAATAAACAGTTGTTTTATTTTAATTTATTTTTGGTCAAAATAGATACATAATACCTATATATTTTCAGTGTAATTCATTGGAGTCATTTTATAATAAGTTTATATATATATAAATTTTATAAAACTTTTTACCGTCTTTTACCCACCTCCTAGAAGAATTTGCAGATTTGCATAAAACTTCATTTTAACCCTTCTATGAGTTGAATTTAAAAAATCCAAGAGACATGGTTAATATAAGTTAGTAAAATGTGATTCAATAAGATGAAAATAATTTTTGGTGAATAGTAACATTTGACTTTTATTTACCACGGTTAAAAGTAAATAAGGTAATTAAGGATAAAAAAGATATCATAAATACCCTAACACATGTCATAATTCTATTGAATAAGTATAAATTAAAAAAAAAACTTAGGAATAAAATATTATCCTCTTTGGTCCACTTTAATTAGATTAGGACATTTATTATTATTTTATTTAAAGAAGAGTTAAAAGAGTTAAATTCAAAGTTTAATAACTAAACCATTTTTAATATAGGGTTACAAGCAATATAAATTTGACTATAAATATTAATTAGAAATATAAAAATATTTCATACATAATGGTATTTTATTTATAATTTTTAGAAATTAAATAATTTAATTTATTTATGAGAGAGTGATGATGCAGAAATTGCCTTATTAATGAAATATTAAAATAATTGATATTATAAATATCCAAATAAATGTAAATTGAGACTTCTGATTAATTCCACTAATTTTTTAGGTTAATATGACATTTTAGGGTTGATTAGATTTTTTTTTGAAGTGATATGGTTTTTATGACCTTCAAAAAAACAAAATACCAAATAGTGTCAAAATTGACATAAATTAATTTTTTAAACATATACTATATTATTGGTTCATATAATATTCCTAAAAAAATAATATTTGGCCAAAGGACTTAAATAATATTATATATGTCATTAATTAACCAGTTTAGATTCTCTCGGAAGTTTATAGTAAGTTTATTAACCATATAGTGTAAGAACACAAGAAAACACGATAAAAGTTAAACTATTTAAGTAAGAGTTAAATATAAAAGATAAGGATAAAATGGAAACCTAAACTTGTCTAAAACCTATTTTTTTGAGAGGTTTTAGACCCACCCCCACCTCATCCTCTAAATAAATCATTTTTTAGGCATTAGAAACCGAAAATTATTTTATTATAAAATAATATTTCAAACTTCTCCTAAAGTGACCATCACCTCTCTTATAAACGGTTACTTCCCCTTCTCTTAATTTCAAACCTACAAATCCATTTGGCTCAGACAACCCCTGCCAAAATATCCTCCCAACTTTCCTACCTTAATCATATAGTCCTTCCTTTGGTCATAAATCCAATCTAAGGATCCCTTTTGATCAAATCAAAAGAAAGAACCTGAAGAAGAGGTAAATATTTCATCACCTCTTTCAAGTTCTTTTCTTCTTCCACTTCCTCTTTCTTTTTTGTTTCCATTATAAAATAATAAATCCAATATATTATATATACTGTGATGTTATTATAAAAATAGTACAACCATATTCATTATTCTATCCATCACATGAATGACAAAGTCACCATATGTGCGTACGTACGGCTTACTGTCTCCACGTCGTGGTGTAGTTTGTTATTCAAACACTTGATTATTTGGATGGGTATAATAATGAATATACCTAATGTAAATAATAAATATAACATGTTAATTATTAAATATATATGATATACCATCCAATTACATATGATTTTACCGTCAATATAATGATATTGTCGTTCGTGCATACGTATGGATTACCGTCTCCATGACATGATGAGATTCATTCCCACGTTCACCATTCAACGATGATTATAAAAATATATATTATTAATAAGTATTTAATGTATGACATAATAATTCTACTGTATATATATTTATATATTTATGTATTTACAGATATCTTATTCACTTACTTCCATTCAATACGATTTGAAAACAGAAATAGCGTTTATGCGTACGTACGGCCTACCGTCTCCATAAACGGTACCTTCCATTTCATATATCTATATATTATAAATATTTATATTCTAAATATATATGATATATAAATCAAGTTTTATATTCTTTAAGTATTTAAATCATGATCTAAATAATACTATCAAGAATAACAAGTTAAAACACGTACGATAAAGAAAGTGGTTATTACACAAAATGTTAATTTAACATGTAAATAATTATTAAATGGGTAGTATAAAGTCATAAATGAATCATGTATGATATAATAAATATGAATATGGTTCTGGTATAATTTAATAACATACTATTCCCATTATACAGGAGGTTAAATGTACCCTCGACCAAAGGAAAGTGCAAGGTAAGGGTTAATTTCTCAATCTCATTGTTATTCGAGATTATTTATGTGTAAGTTTTTACTGGGACATATTTATTATCCATGTCCATATTTAATAAAATAATTTTAAAAGGGATTATTTTAAGGGAATCTTTTACTAAAACATTATTTTAAATGTTTTAAAGATTCATTCTTTTTAACCTTTCTCATTAATGTCCGTAATTTCAAAATGATTTTAAGTATCTATTTATATGGACATGAATGTTTTTAAATTTCAATTCCTTTAAAAAGTTTCAAAGTGGTATGGGATACTTTGATTCAAAAATATCTTTTAAATTACTTTATAAATTGTGTGACTTTTAAAATGATTTCATGAAAAAAGGATATTTCTCTAAAAGTGTTTAACTGATCATTTTAAACTATGACAACTGAATATTATTCTTGATTGAGGTTGATTTATTATGATAAAAATATTCCATATTTTATTTAAGGTTTTGTGATATGTTTGACTATGGATGTGTTGTTTTTATACCATTAATTTTTTATGTATAAAGTATTGACATTTCTTATGAAAGTTTTAATATGAATGTTTATGTTATGTTTAAACCTTTTCATATAAGGAATGCATTGGACTTAGTAAGTGATGGGTGGAGCCCACTATAGCTCCTCGATGCATCAGAAGGTCTCATGAGACAAACTAGTGTCTTGGCACAATGCCTTGACAAAATCTTATTTGTAGTCTTGGAACAAGGCCTTGACTATGTGGTTATGAAGTCTTGAAATATGCATTCCATCATTATGAAATTAGCTATTGATATTACATGTGATTATTCGGCTAGTATAATATCCATGTAAATAAGTAAATGGAATTATTTGATTTATCATTGCTGTATTATGCTGAATTTTAAGTTTAAAAGGATTTTGTTTTAGTTTTATACATTTCCTTAAATATTTATTCTTATTTGTGAAAGTTTCCACTATATTGTTATCCTTACTGAGCGTTTGAGATCACCCCTTTATTATGTTTAATTTTCCCAGGATTCCAAGAAGTGTATTTTGATTGATAAGAAGGGTTAAGCTAGGGTATTAATGGTGTTCTCAAAGGATCATTTATGTTGGGTTTTATTTTCTAATGTTTAATTTAATGTTCATATATGTAATCTATTTTCCAAGACTCCTAAACTAATCGGTCTTTCGGGACATGATTCCCTATAATCATGCCAATGTATTAAAATAGTGCATCGACTCTCGGTAACTGGGGTCAGGGTGTTACAATCTAGGTAAGTTGTATGTGCAATAAATTATGAGGTTTCATGGGATTCCTTATACCATTGATTCATAAAAGAATCCTAGGTTTAATTCTAGGTTCTTTATAAGTTTCTAAGAGGTAATGGGGACTCATATCAAGTTTATTATAGATTATCATCCACAAATAGATGATCAGAAGGATCGTATTATTCAGATTTTAGCAGATATGATTGATGCATGTGTCTTGGATTTTGGTGGATCTTGGGATAGCCATCAAGTATTTGTTGAGTTTTATTATAACAACAGTTATCAGTATTGAATTTGAATGGCTCCTTTTGAGGTTTTTTATGGTTGATTTTTCAATTCTCCTCTTTGTTGGGAAGATGTGGACGAATATTATTTGGTGGGACAGAGTATGGTTCAAGAGACGTCTATAAGGATTTAGGATATACATCAACATCTAATTACATAGTAGAGTCAACATAAATCTTACTATAACTAATGAAATCATCCTTTGTATTTTTTTTGTAGGTGAATGGGTTTTATTAAAATTCCCTCCTTAGTTGGGTCACTGTCAGCTTAAAAAATAGGGGAAGTTGGCTCCAAGATATGTTGGACCATTTGAGGTTGTTGAGTGGATTCGGAAGGTTGCTTTTTGGTTGATGTTTTTATCTGAGTTGATTGTAATTCATGATGTTTTTCACATATCACAACTCAAGTAATATCATCTTGATCCCTCTCATGTTCTAATTTGGGAAGAGATTGAGTTATAGCCAAATGTTTTTATTATTGATCTGCCAGTTGAGATCATTGACTCTCAGGAGAAATTCTTGTTTGGCAAGTCTATTTTATTGATCATAGTGTTGTGGATATATGGATTATATTTTCATGAGAGTTGGGAGAATGAGTTTATGATGAGGGATTGGTGGCTTCACCTCTTTACTAGACTTCATTCTTCGACATGACTTCCCGAAGATGAAAAGTCTTAATAGAATTCATGTATAAATGTGTTAATGGCTTCGTGGGGTTCTCCCATAGTTCAAAGAACTCCTAAGTTGGTTTAGGGTTTTTCTATAAGAATTTGGATTTTTCTTCTTTTTGTTGGGATATTACATAGTGTGTAAATGGGTTACACAATTTGTACTTGGTCTCCTGACACAATTTGTGAACTATTTACACAATGTTAAAGGATAACATGTTGTGTATGGGTTACATGACATGTAATGTTAAAAGATCAATTTTTAATTAAAAAGAGATGAGTTTTTTAGCATATGTGATCTTCATGGATTACATAATGTGTAAAGGGGTTATATGATGTGTAAATATCACGAGAAAGGATTTTAGGGTGTCGTGTGATTGATGTTTTATTTCATTCATCTAAATATCCTTTAGATCTAGAATTATAAGGCTTATCTAGTGATTTTGGGAGACTCTATTTTATCTAGATTGAGTCATTTGGTTTTTGATTCTCATTTTGGTTTTTTTTTTTGTCTCTCGGGATCCATCATTTGATCTTGTTTTGAGGGCCTAACCTTGTTGGTTGTGGTACAGTGAGTGTGATTTTTTTAGGTATGTGTCGTTTCCTATTCTCCTCTAAACCTTTTTCTTAATTGGATCAATTCTAAGATGTGAAGATTTATTATAGGGCCTCTATTGTCATTATAGTGTTCTTCTTGTTGGGATACCCTTCGTGGTCATGTGAAACCCTTTATTTAAGGTAGGTGGTTCTGTCTCATACCTGTGTTAATGAACTGTATTGATCTTATTGATTTTATAAATTGATTTATAAATGAATTTGGAATTATTTTTTTGTATTTGTGAATTGATTTATGATAAAAGGTTGTTTTTCCTTGGCTTTTGTTAAATAGAAAAAGGGGTATTTTTTTATTCATTGAAATGATTTATAAAATGTAGCACATGGGAAGCCTTGGGTACATAGGTAGAAGATTTAGCATAGGGACATCAACCACATTACCATTGGGAGATTTTCTCATGGGGATTTTCTCTACTTCCTAGGCCTATTGTTCTAAGGAAATGTTCTTGACATTATTTATAGGTTCAATCATGAGATGTTTATCTTCCCCTTAGGCCTATTTTCTAAGGACTTTTTATGCACTAGTAATTTATTGTGGTACAAGTAGTCTTCTAGCCAAACCTGTTGAGTTCCTTGGCATTATTTACCAATTATTTTCCTTTATACTACTTTTGTTTTTGATATACATGATTTGGATTTTTAAATTGATATACCTTCCTTCATTTTGAAATTGATGGAAAAAGGAAAATAGTTTCCATGATTTTGATATAAATTTTTTACTACTTATCATGAAATTTTTTATTTAAAATTATCATACTTGAGTTGTTATATGGATAATTTTTATAGAGCACTTGGGTGGGATCCTATTGAGCATGTTAGCTCACACATTATTCACTTCTTCGGTGGTGCGTAGACCTTTGTATGTCTTTTGATGCAAGGAAAAAGAAAGGTGTTATACTGAGGGAGCAGGGCTTTCTGTCATCTAGGTTTGGGTATCTGGAAGGTGAGATGGTGTTGGTTTACCTATGCTATCACATGGATTAGTTTTTTTTTCCTATTTTAGTAGTCCTTTGTGGTTGGACTTGTACTTAAATATATTTTCTACTATTGATTTGTTTGTTCTCTGCTGTTTGTTTTCTATTATGGAATATATTTATACTTTATGTTTTTGTCTCTATTGTATATATCTTCCATGTTCTTACTTCAGGTTGGGAAAAATAACTCTCTCTATTTTTTGTTCTATTCCCAGGTGATATTCATTAGCCCATGGGGATCGGGAACGCCCTTCGGGTATGTGGTGTATTGGTTTAGTTACCAGTTTGAGAGAGTATTTGGATCGGTTATTTACATAAAATATGGAAAAATGGAAAGGTGAAATGTATGCTAGATGTTTTCCTATTTGGTTTTCTATGTTTCTATAATTTAATTTGAATGGGTAAAAATAGGTAAAATCAAGGTAAATTTTTCATTGATGGATATTAATGAAAGCATATTGTCAATATTGGTGTTTGTTTATTTTTTAAAAATACATATAAGAATTGAATTTAATGTTTATTTGGTTAAAGAATGCTAATGTTTAGTTAGAATAAGAGTATGTAAGGTCATCTTGATTTTGATCCTTGTTGTTCCTATTTAGTTTTACAAGGTATAATTTTATTTAGTTATTTTTAATTCAATTTGGTTAAGTATGGTTCAATTCAATTCGGTTTGGTTCAATTATATTCAATTTCTATTAACGAAATACCATTTCATTATGTTCAGATTATTTTTTTCAACTTAATTGAATTTGGTTTATTATGGATCAACTTAATTTATTTTGATTCACCTATATTATTTTATAACTTTACATTTTAATTTGATTTAGTTTTTTAATCTATCATATGATTTAATTTGGTATGTATTTCTTTATATTCATTTAGTTAAGTTATCTTTCATTTCATTTATGTCAATTCAATTCAATTAAATTTTATTTGTTTTAGAGTGATTTTTTCCATTTTTATTCACTTTTTCGGATCATGTTCAGACTAGTACATTTTTTTCAAATTAGTTTCACTTTCAGTAAGTTGGTTCAGTTTCATCATATTCCATTCATTTTATTTTGGTATTGTTAAAAAAAATCCATTGTTTATTTTTTTTATTTTTTGGACTGATTGGTTTGTGATGCGTTGATTTTGTTTTGTTCCTTCCTTATCAGTTTATATAGTTTCATATTCATTCAGTTCTGGTTGATTTAGGGATAGTTAAGTCATGTATATTCAGTTTTTCTTGATTAAACTTATGAAAGTTATGTTTTATTTTATTTTTATAAATTTGAAAATTTTTATTATGTTTAATTAAATTTAATTCTTTATTGATGGTTTTTATTTTTTTGTTAAAATTTGGGTTGGGTTTTCTAGGCCTATTCAGTTTGATTCAATATAATTAAATTCTACTCTAGTTGATTTTTTTTTTTTTTTTGATTTGGTTTGTTTCAAGTCAATTTGTTTCAACTTAGTTTATCTTGGTTGGATTCTATTTGATTCACTTTGTATTGGTATTTGTTAATTTTGTTTGGTTTATATTGTTTATTTTTATTTCAGTTTATTTTTTTTGTATATTTCACTATAATCAGAGTTTGTTACATTCAATCAGGTTTAGTTCATGAATATTTACATATGTTTGATTCAGTTTTTGATAGATCCATTTTTTTTAGTTTCATTTGGTTCTATATGGTTCTTTTCATTTTCATTGAATAGGGGTTGGTTTCGTATGTTAGGTTTGGGTTATTTTCAATCTTTTTTATTTCATTATCATCTATTTACTTCAAACCTATGGATATAGTAATGTGTAAGATTCATTCATTTACCATAGGGGAGGATTTCAGTCTGGTGAACACACTAACACATAAGAGTCCCTAACAGATATATAAAGGTTCATGCCTTTCCCATAGGGGAAATATAGTTTGTACATATGTGTTATTTCAATTGATGTATAAAGGTCCACATCAAATTAAAGGGCAAGCATTAGGGTTATGTACTTTCAAAAATCAGAAGAGGAAACTCTTTCACGGTGTGGCATGAAAGCCATGATACTTTACGATTAAATATATTCTTGTATCTAATTATTAAAAAATTTGTTAATCTAATGGAGAATAAGGGAAATCAATCATTGGGGAAATTTGAAGGGAAAGAAAAAATATTGGAATATTATGGAGATTTAAAAGATGTGTATTTTTCAAAATCAAACCAAGTGAATCTCATAAAACTTGACTATGATTTTAAATAGGTTGTTTTTCTTAATTAAATAGACAAGATTGATGGGTGTTGATTGGTCCATCGATTGAATGATATTGGTGAGTAATAAATGTTTTCTTCGGTCTTTTTGGAAATTTTTAATTCAGTAAATTATAGTTATGAGCTAATAGAGACTTATGGATCCCCTTATAAATATATATTTATTTTTTATTAAATTTAAAATATTTTGGAATTATTGTTCTTTCATTAATCTAGTTGTTTTTTCTATAATGTGATAATTTTATGGATCTATTTTGAATTCACTTCTTCCAATTATTTGTGAATGTTGTTTCATTTTTTGATTGTGGTGAAGATTGGTTATTCATTAAATGAAATTAAAGTAATTATGTTCTCATTTTAAATTTATTAATGCATTTTCTGAATGCATAAAGGGTAGTCATATGGGAAAATAAATCGGGTTTATGGTATGATTTATACACCTAAATGTTTTACTGTAAAAGGGAAGTTTATATTATTGGATGATGAGGGGTTTATAGTCGAGGAGAATATGACTTGCCCCTGTAAAGACTAGTTGTTGCTACCTAATTTTGTATCTATGAAATCAGTAAGAAATAGTTCACAAGATTTGACTAATATAGTCTAAAATGATAAGTAAAATGAATTATTTAAGGGTGGAGTGGATTTCATTGTAGGTAAAAATGATAATATATTTATCTATTTAGTTTGAGATATTTATTCAATTTATATAAAGAAATTTGTTATATAAAATGTTCCAAATGTCTTTTCCAAGGAGCCTATGTTTCACCCTGTTAAAACCTCAAAATCTGAGGCTAGATTTACAGAGGGAAAAGATATAGGTGGTGGTTTATGCTCTCAACATTTTTCTACAATGATGAAATATTCCTTTGAAATCTTTGGAATCACTTCAAATGATAAATTCACCAATTATCTAGATGTTAATATCAATCATGCATCGAAGTAATGTTCTATATTTTAATTAGAATGAATTTTTCTTGGTCTCAATGATAAAGTCATGAAAATTTTATATTCACAAGATGAAATTATCTTTACTAAAATTAAGCTTGATTTGTTTTATGTTAATTCTTACTTAGTAATTATGAACTTTATCATCTCTTGAATTGAATTTAACCAACATCTCAATCTAGAGCTAGACATTAGGAAATTTTTAGGAAAATACCAAATTGATTATCCTGGTTCAAGGAAATTGGTGCATGTTGATGATATTACTTAGGTGTGCTCTATTTTGTTTCTTTTATTGTCTTGTAAGCAGGTTCCCACTTAACCATCAAAAGTGGTTTTTATATAAAATCTAGAAAGATTTGGTTTTTATTTTGGATATAATATTCTCATTTAAAACATTATTTTTCATGATCCTTTCACATATTTCAAATAAATCCCATTAAATTTTTCAAAAAAGTAAAAAAGGAATAATAAGAAATGTAAAATTAGAGACTAGTTATAATCTTCAGGAGAGGCAACCACAGGGATATCTATCACTGCATTCTCAGGGGTCTTTTATTTCTTATTCCATGTTCTATAGTGGTGGATGTAACCATATATTAAAATTTTTTATTTCATTATTATCCATTCACTTCAAATGAATCTATATAATTTACAATTGAAGAAATTTTATTTCCATAATTTAATTAAATATAAAAATTATAAATGAGTGTCTTATCAAATTCCTCTCATGGTTTAGAATCATATTCCACCACAAAGTGTGGAGGCATTTAGTAGCATTATTGTTTTTTTTATTTCTTTCTGACACTTCTTAAAAATAATTTTCAATAATTTTCATTAAAAAATATATAATTTGATTAATACCTTGAACTCATTACTCTTTCAATAAGAAATAATTTTCTGATAATATTCTATTAGACACTCATTCATGATAGGTGTGTCTTATAAATCCACACCAAATCTAACGTACCTTCTACTATACAACCCATGCTTATATGCTCTCTACATCTCACCTAATTCCATGAGTCATGTTGTCCTCACAGCCTCACCATCAGAAAAATTATAACAAATATGGAACTAAAATATTAATTCATATAAATACAATAATAATATAACATTAAATCCAATGAATTTTATTACCCATATTTTTACCCAAGCGTTGTCCATTACTTCATTTGGATGGTATCTCCAAGAGAGTGGCCCGATGGGAATGATGCCAGAGTATTTAGAAAGCATCTCTATAAAACTTTGAAATTATCACCCTATTTTTTCAATCATTTGATTTTCCTCATTGTACTCAACCATAGTCTGTGTGTGGAGGTTCCACGCCACACTCATGCAAGTATTCCCCGCTACCTACTAGTTGATCCAACTGGGAAATAAAAAAAACAAATATTTTATCAATAAATCTTATAATGAAAATAAATTATGGTCAAAAAATTTACTATGGTTATATAAATATATTTAAGGAATTCTGATAGTTGGGTGCCAATGGATCCCTAGGATCTACATGAATATTAACCTATATGTAAGGAGTGGGACACAGTTTCTTCTCCAGAGACTTAAAATGTATCAGAGTATAAGTCAAAGGAGCATGAACGTAGAAGCTCGGGGATAAGGAATTAGAAGGAAAATAATATGGCATATATGGCCATATAAATGTATAATATTGATGGAGAGTATGATCCATCATTGGTTAAGGTAAATATAGACAATGGGGATTAGATAAAAATTATGGAAAAAACATAGGCGGTATAAATATCTCTAGTGCCTCTAAGGACACTGTGGGATTTGAAGGTGTGATAGATGGTATATCAAAGGAAGGGATAGGGTGTGATCGGGTATGCTAAGTAGTACGTGTAACTCTAGTACCACCACCACCACCACCCCTGTATCATCTCGCTAAGTACTAATACCAATGGGCTCATCAGATAATGACTATCACCTAAGCGGTGGATCCTAATTAAAATTTAAAAAAATTACAGGACATTATATGTTATTGATATATATATTTGAAATAAAATAATCATAATAGGCATCAAAGGAGGGATGCCTATCTCACTCATTTGATGATTATTCTCTATCATCCTTTTCCTTCATATCTCTTAAATGTTTTTCATTTCCAAAATTTGAAAAAGAATATGTAATTAACTATAAATCCATAAATAATATGTATTCCAAATAAGAAATAATATGGGACATGACTTAATTAAGGAATTCCAATTTTCAAACCAAATAAAGTATCCATACTGATATAACAAAATAAGTGGGAAGAATATCAAAACATAAAATACAGGTCATATAAAAATCAACATGTTCAAATTAGAATGTTTAACATGGATATGATATAGTTTTCTTATATTTTCAATTTTATCCAATACAATTTTGGTTAGGTAATTTTCTTCATTTTGGTCAGTTGATTAGGTAATTTTTCATTTTTTTGGGTTTGTCCATTTAGTTTATATTTTGGGTTAGGTCATATTTCCATTATTTTGGTTAGGTCATTATTTTTGTGGGTTTTTATTTTCATTTTAATTAGTCTAATATGTTTCAATTAAATTCATCTTGTTTTTTATTCTAATTCAATTGTTTTAGTTTTTTTTTTTGTTTGGTAGGTTCAAATACAGTTCAATTCAATATTATAAAATGCCACTCAAAGAACATTACAACCAGTATATATTGAAAATTTACATGAAGGTCAAGTTGGATAAAAAATATTTATAATCAATAGTAAAAAAATTGAATAGTACAAAACTTAACAACCAAAGTTGAGATAAACCAAAATAACTAAGAATATAGATGGATGATTCTATATATTTCTCACCACAACTTTAGGTTCATAATCAACTCTCATAATTGAATTATTGTAGTCATCATAAGTAATAAATTGACCAAAGCTAATGGGTGTAGGCATGGTGTCAATTTTGTCATCACCATCGTCAAAATTTTATCATGGTATTACTTCAATAATGACACCAAATTTAGGTCACGAATGATCTTTCACAAAAAAAAACTTTTTTCTCCATTGACTCCAATATATATGGATCATCGGTAGGAAGAGTGTGAGTGATGTTAATAACTTGAAATCAACAGTCATCAATGAATGTGCCATGCCTCATCATTAAATCAATCCACTTTCATTTCATCATAGGGACTTGACCATGAGAATAATAATATAATATTAGTATTTTATCAATGACTCCATAATAAGAAGCATTTTCAAATATAGGTATAATATTCGATGCACTAAATAACATAATGTTGTGGAAATTACCATAACACCATCATGTTGTATTCTCATGTTCATTTCTTATTCCTTGATAATAAATTTTTACCCATTGATCACAATTGAATTGCATTCATAAAAGACACAATTAAGACCAAAAGTCAAAGATCTTATTCCCTCAAAATAGATTAATTAGGAAAACTCAATAATTAAAATATAAATTAATATTAAAATTAACTAAATATTAATTTTATTAATTTATTGTAGTACTACTTATACCTTAAATTTCAACAAAGAAGAAAACTATTTGTCCTGAAAAGCCTCTATCCTTCTCAAAGATAGAGAATGATGTTTCCAATTTATCATTTTTTTATGTTCCCTTCCAGAAAAAGAGAAATAGTTTAACATATATTTTCAATTACATGAGATTAGATAACATATACATGTTCAATTTACTTACTTAATGTAGTCATCGAACAAATAAAAGTTCAAAAAAATTATGTGATGTGCCTTCTCTCACTCTTCAAGGCTTAATGTGGTTAATATATATGATTTGAGAATTCCCCCTTCTTGGGGAAGTGATGGAAAACTAGGTTCAACTTTCTCATACTGCTATTATTTATTTCTCATTGGTCTATTACATATAGTAGTCTAATCAAATAAATGGATTGAAAAGAAATCAATACATTCTTGAGCCAAGTAACCTTTCATGGTAGAACCTTTAGGGTGATTCCTATTCAGGACATAAGACATCAATTTTTACATATTTCTTTTAGTTACATAAAATCAATGAAAAGCAACAGGTCCTCTGAGAATTATTTCAGTTGTAATATGGACAATTAGATGCAACATGCATGTGAAAAATATTGGAGGAAATATTTTCTCTAACTCACACAAAATTAATGTTGCCTCTGCCAACATTTTTTGTAAGAAAGACTTGGAAAACTTTTTAGCAAAAAGATATCTATAAAAATGGCATAAATAAATAACTAACACACTTACATTATTGTAAGGTGGGTGAAGTATTTCTATTGGAATAAACTCATGTAGAAGGATGTGATAATCATGAGTCTTAAAATATTTTATAATCAAATATCTTCCTTTGACCCATTTTTATATATTTTTTGAATAGTAATTAGAAACTTTAATGGTTTATAGTACTTCTAGAAAGTGAATTTTTTCTACAGGTTTCATCACATAATAATCACATGAAACTTTCCATTTATTTTCACTTAAATCACATAGGATTCAATTATGGTCGGATGCTCTAATCCAACAAGTCACACTAAGATCATAAATCATCTTTTGCCTTTCCCTTGACATTTAGAAGAATTAAAAGCAACATTTCACATATATTTTTTTCAACGTGCATTATGTCAAAGCAATGATGTAACATATTGGTTTACCAATAAGGTAACTTAAAGAAGATACTTTTCTTCTTCTGGTTGTAATTGGTTTTAGTAGAAACATTCTTCCTCTTTCAATATTTCATTAGAACCTTACTAAATAAACAAATGATATATTTCAATTCATTAAGCACATCAGTTCCAGAAATATTCTACGGTGGATTGTCGGTTTCCATGGTATTATCAAAACTTCAATGATTATTTAGATATGGATGATCCACTGGAAGAATAATTAATGTCCCATAAAACAAAAACTACGGAGATATTTAAGTCTTCTAGATAGTGTATTCTTCAAACAAATGGGACATGATAATTTTTCCTACATGCTTCATCCATACAATATTGAAAAAGTAGAAAAATCATTTATCACCCACATAAGCACAACATGCATCTAAAATATGTCTTTAAAACCTACATCATATGTACACACAACCATATTCCAAATATGTTTCAACTCTTTTGTTAAATGTTTCATGTGTACATCTATATAATTTCCAAGATTAGAAGGTCTAGATATGAGTATACTCATGAAAGTGAAAGGTTATTTCATACACATCCATGACAGAAGGTTATAAATGTGTATAAAAATCGGGCATGTCTTGGGCAAAGTAATAATCAACCCAAATGGATTAAAAACGTCACATGATATACCTAGACTCGCATTACACATGTCAACTGAAAAATCAAGATATCGAGTATCAAATGTCCACCATGAAAATCCATCTGTAGATGAATGAACTCATTATTATCCTTCTTTCTCTCGGTATCATACCATCTCATTTTTATTGATATTTCATAAAATGTGAAAAGATTATGGAGTCTGGGAATGTAACGACCCAAACTTTCATTAATGAAAATTCATCTTGATCTAATTAAATGTATTATTATGGTAATATAAAATGTGAACTTAATTGGTTTTATGTTTCTGGATATTAAAATACCACTATGAATTATGACTGTTGCTAACATAGTCGTTGAATAGTGATCATGTGATTAGTATAAATATAGGGCTTTAACAAATCCAATTTACTCAGAAAAAGGAAGCGATGGCCTCATCCAGTAGACTTGCCTCATACGAAGCCCGTTTTTTGGAACTCGAAAAGGAGGTGGCATAATTGGGCTTCTCTCTTGACCAAGCCCAAGCTGAGCTTGAACACATTAAGCTTGAGTGAAATCAACTACGGGAGAAGTGGAAGTTAATAGAGATTACCACCCGAGCATTGTTATCTGAGCCACCCCAAGAGTTTGTCACCATTGCACACCATACCCTTTGGTCTTATGAGGGTGTTATAAGGGGTTATGTAAAGAGACCCTAGAACCATGAAAATGTGCATTATTTTTGTATAAAGAATGCGCATTCATTTTATTATTGTTACTTTGTAAATAGTTTTTTTGAAAGCACAAATAGTATTTTTTTAGTTAATATTTAACTAAGAAATCTATTTTGATGAATTAATGGATTTTTGAATTATATAATATTTTAATAAAAAATTGTTACTAAATTAATTTTTATTAAATATAAATGATCATATAATTTTATGAATGCAGTTGTAATTTTTATTAAGGTTTGAAAACTGTTTTTATCAAAACCGATGAATTTTGGATAATTGTCTAGTTTTATTTTAAAAATAAAAAATCACATATTTATAAAATTATTTAGATAAAATGAATATTATTTTTGTAATCAGGATGTCGAAATTATCCAACGGTTAATTTTTCATAATTTTCTGAGACAGTCAAATTTTTGGGTAAAAAATTAAATACCGTTTAAATATATAATGTGTTTTATGAAATAATAATGACTCAATAGTGAGGTAATAAAATACAATAAACATTATGTTCTGAAAATATATGTTTTATAATTAAAATAATGTGATTTTAGATTTTTTTGATTTATTTTACAAAGCTTTTGTGGACCCTCCAAGACTTATAAAACATTTTGCCTTTTTAAATTGTTTTCCTTGAGAGTGTGACTCACCTCCACATAAGAAACCCTATTATTTTAAGAATTTTGGCCATTTTCCTTATAAAATATTTTTTCCCACTCCCCTTTGGTAAAAACCATGGGCAAAAACAATGGGCTGCTTTGTGGTATTGATTAGTTTAATATGAGGTGTCCCAAACCTAAATAATAAAGAATTCCCTCTCCTTTCATATATAAACTCACCCAAGATCCCACTTCCTCTTCACTAAAATCCTTTAGAGTTATAAAAACCCCTTCCATCCTCTCTCTATAATCCTCCCAAGGTGCCCCAATATCCCAATAAGCCTCTCTCAAGCCTCTCCTAATCCTTTGGGATCACACTTCCAAGTAATGGATTTCTTCCTTTCTCATTTTTGTCTAATATTCTTTAAGTTGTTATGCCATTTTGTTTTTAATTAAAAATATTGGGGTATGATTTCACACCTCCCCCATACTTCCCTATTTATGTTTAAATAATGATATATCCACTTTCTCTCTCATTAATGCCTTTTATGTACACTCATTACCATGCCGAAATTCCGTGTGGGATTTATCTCTCCTCTTTTACATCCAAGTAATTCTTTTGTATTATGCATCTAAATTCCATTAAGTTTGTTGGGAAATGTATCTATATGAACCCATTACTGTCAATTTCATGTAAAAATTATGAGACATACTTTTCTATCTCATCAACTATTTTCATTAATCCTTATGTCACGTCGTTATGCTGTCGAAATTGCACCACATTTTTTCAAGCCAAGATCATTGTGTAGTGAATACCATACCCATGTCTCTATCAAGGGTATTCACCTGAATGCACATATACCTATTGAATGGTACTTTCATGTATTTATTCCACATTAATTAATCGTATAATAACTTATGATGTTTATTGATACCATGTTATATGATCCATGTGGCACACTTATGCATGAAATGAAATGTTTAAGAAGGGTGCGCCCTGATAGAGCTCCAATGCATTGGGTGAAGTATAGTATCATGATGAGTCATGTGCAATGGGTGTTGACTCATGATAATTAAATTGCAATGATTTCTTACTCATGATTCATGTGTAATGAGGGTTTACTCATGCTCCATGTGCAATGAGCCTTGGCTCCTGCTAATTCCATGTTAAGTGTTGTTGCCACATTTCTATGTTATGATTATCAAGCTTTATCATGCCTTTATGTTCATGTTTCTCTTGTTCTGCATTGATATAACTATTTTATAACATCTATTGTATTCCTCATGTTATTCCACGTCTATTCTCTGACTGGGCTTTATAGCTCACCCTTTTTTTATGAAAGTCCTCAGGTTATCCCAGGCATTGCTAAGTATAAGGGAATGTAGTGATCATGTAAAGGAAGTTTTCAATAAAGATGTTGTGTGTTTTATGTTCTAAGATGTTATGTAATGTTCCTAAGCCTCAAAGACACTATACCTCTCTATCTTATATGTTGTGTCAAGTGAATATTTTATGTAATAAATCAGGTTTAAGTGTTTAAGAAAAATCAGGGTTGTTATAGTTGGTATCAGAGGATAGGTTTAATTATTTCTGAAATTAGGATTAGAAAACCCTATTGAAGACTTAGAGACAAGAATAAGTATAATAAAAACATGACTAAGTATTTGTGAGTATTTATTAAGTGGTTTATCAAAAAAATACATCCTTGTCTGGATACAAGTAGGTAGAGGCGGCTCTGGCACAAATGTATCCTAGGGGTAAAACCTGAAAACACTGCTTTGAGCTAGACTCGAACGGGAACTAGTACACAAAAACAGGTCTAGCTACACTCTTGGTTACGACACTCCTAGGTGATATGATTTGGTAAATTCATAATCTTAGTATGAACCCTTATTAAGGGAATTTAAAAAATTCCCCTAAGAATATATGTTAGAAAGTAGATAATGGATAACATAGATTGAAGCCTATGGATTCATAAGTTAAGGAAATAAAAGTTTTCTATAAGTCATCAGTTTTTTCCTTGGATCACCCTTTATGTGTTACCCCTAACTTTCCTTTTATTCCAGCCAATGGCCGGTAATAGGAGGACTCGGGCTAACAACCGATGTGAATATCAATGTGATGACTTTGCAAATGAGATGCCCAATCCGATGGGAGTGGGAATCACAAACCTTGTCACGCTTCTCTCTCAGTTAAATCAATATTTGAATAGAAACACGGGTCAAGAGGAATGTTCAACCCCCCCCCCTAAGAAAAAACAAGTCACTATCGAGAGCTTCATAAGACAAATGCCTCCAACTTTTAATGGATCATCTAATCCTTTAATCATCGAACAATGGATCAACACCATTGAAAAGATCTTCTCCATCCTTCGATGTTCCGAACAAGATAAGGTTCTTCTAGCTGCTTATCGTATGGAAGGTGAAGCCGATCAATGGTGGACGTTGATCAAAAATATTAATCCTGAGAAATAGATCTAGGCGTTGGAATGGAAGCATTTCTAGAAGATGTTTTTCGATAAATATTTTTTACGCACCCTCTGACTTAAGTTGGAAAGAGACTTCCTTGACCTCAAGAAAAAAGATGATGAATCTGTTAGATCATAAGAGGAAAACTTTACAAGGCTTGCACGATACGCCTCCATCTTTTTCGTTACCCCCAAATGCAAGGTTGACCACTTCTTTGGTGGGCTGAAACCTAGCCTACAGAAAGCACTGGCGATTCGTGACTTCGACAGCTATGAGGAAATTGTCTGATGTTCCCTCGAGGTCGAAATGGAGAATCTCAGGGGTATCATGGGGATAAGAATCATAAGGTGGAATTTAATGCTGGAGGTCCGATGGATAAATCCAATGGTTCTAAGAAGATCCAGTACCCCAATTGCCAAAGGTGTAGAATGAAGCACCTCGAAAATTGCATGAAGGGGATGAGGAAATGCTTTAGGTGTGGAAGAGAAGGTCACCTAGTTGTTAACTGCCGACAAGAAAAATCTTCGGCTACAATAGAGGAGAGGAACGCTCTGTAAGAACCTCAACGTGTTTCCATTTCTACAACTACAAAGAACCAGGGAATCTTTCAAATCAGTGCCCTAAGCTAAGGAATTTCTGAGGCAACCGACAACCTCCAAGGCACAAAGGGAGAGATTTTTCCATCACTACTGCCGAAGTGAACCCCGACAATGAAATGGAGATAGGTACTCTAATTATTCATTCAAGAATAGAAAACATAATTTTTTATTCAGGTTCTATGAATTCTTTTATATCCCAAAAGTTTAGTAGAACAATCCCAGCACCACCACAAATCAGGGAAGTAAAGATGTTGATGGGTACAGAAAATAGGGAAATTATTGCATCCCAAGAATATAACTCCTCCCCTGTCATAATCTGTGGATTGAATTTCCCAGCGAACCTCATAATACTCCCTCTGGGGGAATTTGATGCAATTCTTGACATGGATTGGCTTTCCTTATATAGACCCAACATAAATTGCTATGAGAGGGAAATCACTCTCCATGTGGAGAATCGACCCCCGATTCTATACAAGTGCAAGGAGGAAGATGAATCTTCTTCATCTCCCTCATCTCAAGATTAGATATTACTACCCTATGAACATGTGTATCTGGATCATATGATTGAGTCTAAGGAGGCAACCATCCTTGAAGACATGCCTATTGTGAGGGAATTTGACGAAGTGTTTCCTGAGAATTTTTTTGGTCTTCCTCCTAGAAGGGATGTTGAATTATCAATTGATCTTATACTTGGGGCATTTCCAATATACAAGACTTCATATAGAATGGATATTGTGGAGCTCACTACTACAAATACCCCTTTTATCAATGCTAAAAATGGCCTTTAACAGCGCTAGAAAAGCGCTGTTAAAGCCGGTGAAGATAAAGGGGGGGTCCCCTTTATCAGTGCTCCAAAAAGGTGTGGATAAAAGGGTCCTTTATCAGTACTTTCTTTTTAGCACTGATAAAAGACCCCTTTTATCAGCGCTTATTTTTAGCGCTGATAAAAGTAAAAACATTTAAAAAAATTTAAAAAAAAATCCTGCCAATCGGGGGGCTTTTATAGTGCTTGATCCCCCCTTTTAATAACGCTTTCCAGCCCCTCCAACGCCCGCACGCACCCCCCCCCCCCTCCACCCTATATCAGCACTACACCCACCCCCTTTATCAGCACTAGCCCCCCAAATCCACCCCCATGCGCGCGCCCTTGCCTCCACCAAGATTGATCTCGAGACCTCCCCCTTGCGGGCTTAAAGCCTTTACCACTCTGCCATATTAATTTGTTCTTCAGTTAATGACATATCTATTTATTTATATATATATATTTAGTTATATTTATTCATATAGTAATATATAGTTATATTAATATATATATATATAGTTATATTAATATATATATTTATAGTTATATTAATATATAAATTTATAGTTATATTAATATATATATGTAGTTATATTAATATATATATATATAGTTAGATTAATATATAGGTATATAAATATTTATATATTGGTATTTTAAATAAAATGGATATTAGTTATTATTTAGATAAATCTAATATATTTTATATGTAAATATATTTTATTATTTATATTTATAATTAAATTCTTATGTGTGAATATATAAAAAATATGTATATATTGTTATATATTTGACTATAGATAGAAGTGAATTATAAAAAACAATAAAATTTCAAAGAAATAATATCAATGTGAATGTAATACCTTGGAATAAATTCAGTCCCCACCAAAAAAAGCCAATAATACCCCCTTAAACGAGGCTGAAATCCACAAAATGTTAAAAAATCGAGGTATCCCAACTAAAAACTCAGTTTTGTAAGCCTTTTAGGACTTTTTTGGCCTTGAAAAAACCTTGACCAAGGTCCCCCAAGGTCATAGGGGTGTATAGCTTATCACAGGCTTCGATTTGATATGTGGTAGAGCTCAAACGGACACCCGAATCAAAATTTATTGTCGTTTGAAGTTCGAGTTGCGTTTTCAACAAATTTTGGATCTTTTTTTAATTTTTTTTATTTTTTTAGTCTTCAAATTGTTATTAAATGACTATTACTCCATAATAATAAGAAAATTATTAATTAAAAATATTTTCTTAATTTTTTTATAAGTCATGTTCATTAAATATCTTATATATTAAGTGTAACTGTATATTTATACTTATCAAAAATATATTTAAAATTATATTGAAAAAAATATATATTATATTTATATCAATATAACTATATCTATATATTTAAATATTAATATATATTTTTTAATGAATTTTTTTTTTGGAATTAGACCCTTTATCAACGCTGATAAAGGTACCCCCCTTTATCAGCGCTTTTTCATTAGCGCTGATAAAGGGTGGCGCTGGACTTGCCCTGTTTTGTGATACTAGCTTGAGGAGATGAAGAAAAAACAACAGGAGAATCTAGATAAAGGGTTTATACTCCCTAGTGCTTCACCATGGGGTGCACCAGTTCTCTTCGTCAAGAAGAAGGATGTGTCAATGTGCCTTTACATCGATTATCGTGAGCTTAACAAAATCATGATAAAGAAAAAGTATCCTCTCCCATGAATTTATGACTTCTTCGATTAGCTGTGTGGATCACAATACTTCTCTAAGGTGTATTTTCTATTGGGATATTATCAAGTAAGGGTGAAGAAGGAAGATATCCCCAAGACTGGTTTTTGTACAAGATACGGGCACTATGAATTCATAGTAATGCCTTTCAGACTTACTAATGCTCCAGCAATCTTCATGGACTTGATGAATAGAGTCTTTAGGGATTACCTCGACAAATTTGTGGTAGTCTTTATAGATGATATTTTGATATACTCCAAAACCAAGGAGGTTCATAAGGATCATCTAAGAACTGTACTAGAGACCCTGTGGAAGGAGAATATCTATGCAAAGTACAACAAGTGTGAGTTCTGGTTGAATGAGGTCTCATTCTTAGGATATATCATCACAAGCAATGGGATATCTGTAGATCCCTCCAAAAAAGATGCAATTGAGGGATGGTCAAGGCCAACATTGGTAATGGATATTCGTAGCTTCTTGGAGTTAGCTGGATATTATCGACAATTTGTGAGAAATTTCTCACTATTGTCCAAGCCTCTTACCAAGATAACTCGGAAGGGAGTAAAGTTTGCTTGGAGTTTTGAATGCGAAGAAATCTTCAAGGAGTTAAAAAGGAGAATTATCACTATGCTCGTGCTCACTTTACCCAAAAGTGGATAACTTTTTATGGTATTCAGTAATGCTTCGAAGAAGGGCATGGGTTGTGTGTTGATGAAAAATGACAAAGTCATTGCTTATGCTTCAAGGAAATTGAAAGTTCATGAGCAGAATTATCCAACACATGATTTGGAGTTATCTGCGGTGATCTTCGCTTTAAAATTTTAGTGGAATTATCTCTTTGGGAAGAAGTGTGAAATATATACAGACCACAAAATCCTCAAGTATATATTCACATAGAAAGAGTTGAAAATGCGCCAACAAATATTATTAGAGATGATCAAAGACTATGACTTCTCAATCCATTACCACCCTGGGAAAGAGAACAAGGTGGCAGATTCTCTACGTAGAAAGGACCCAGCAATTCTATCATTGATGAGATTTGAGAAGGACCCAATCTTCTTAGATTTGACGAATATGGACATGGGAATCATAAAGAAGAGAACATCATTAATCCTGTCACAAATGATTGCTCAACCATCTCTTTTGAAAAGGTTAAAGGATGCTCAAAAGGATGATGTGGGAATTCAGAAGAGAGTGGAAGCTATCAGAAAAGGGAAATCCTCGGAGTTCAATGTTAATGAAGAAAAGATTGTTAGATTTGGGAAAAGTCTATGTGTTCCATCAAGTCCGGAGCTGAAGAAGGAACTTTTGGATGATGCGCATAGTTAAAATTTCTCTATTCACCCAGGAAACACAAAGATTTATCGAGATCTCCAAGAGCATATTGGTGCTATAATATGAAGAAGGAGATCCCTGAGTATACATCAAAGTGCCTGGTGTGTGAGCAAGTGATGGCAGAGAGGCAAAAGTCTAAGGGGATGATACAACCATTTCCCATACCAGTATGGAAATGGGAGAACATCACCATGGACTTTGTCACCATACTTCTGAAGACATCCAAGAAAACAATACAATCTGGGTTATTGTGGATCGTCTTACAAATTCTACACACTTCATTGCAATTCAAGAGGATTTCTCATTAGATCAGCTGGCATGGATATATATCAGGTAAGTGGTAAGGCTACATGGAGTACCACTATCTATTATATCTGATCGAGATCCAATATTTACATCTAAGTTTTGGAAGAGTCTTCAACATGCTCTAGATACTAAGCTGAACTTCGGTACGAATTATCATCCTCAAAATGATGGCTAATCTGAGCGGACTATCCAAACACTTGAGGACATGTTGAGAGCGTGTTATATGGACATCAAAAGAGGTTGGGACCAACATCTTTCACTGGTTGAATTCTACTACAATAATAGTTTCCACTCGAGCATCTGAATGGCACCTTCTGAAGCCTTGTATGGGAAGAGGTGCAAAACACCGGCATGTTGGGATAAAGTCGGTGAGCATAAGCTACTAAGACCAGAAATGGTCGAAAAAATGATGGAGAAGGTGAAAACCATTCAGAAGTATATCAAGAAATCCTAGAGTCGACAGAAGAGTTATGAAAATAACTGTTGACGAGACCTTGAGTTTAAAGTTGGAGACATGGTATTTATACACATATCTCCATGGGATAATTTCATGAGGTTTGGAAAGAAAGGGAAGCTAAGTCCTATGTACATTGGCCCCTTTGAGATTCTTGATCGTGTTGGGGTTTTGGCCTATCGACTAGCACTTCCACCTACCATGGACAAAGTAAATTATGTCTTTCATGTATCCCTATTAAGGAAGTACATACCAGACCCTTCACATATACTCTCTTTAGAGGTAGTACAACTAGGGGATGATCTTTCTTACGAGGATAAACCAGTGAAGATCTTAGATCGTAGAGAAAAAGTTCTATGAAATAAGACAATGCCCTTTGTAAAGGTGTTGTAGAGAAACCAAAAGATTGAAGAAGTGACATGGGAATCGGAGGAAGTGATGAAGCAAAGTAACCCACATCTGTTTTAGTGTGGGAAAATGAAATTTCAAGGGCGAAATTTCTTTAGGGTGAAAGATTGTAATGACCCAAACTTTCATTAATGAAAATTCCTATTGATATAATTAAATGTCTTATTAAGGTTATATAAAATGTGAACTTCATTGGTTTTAGGTTTCTTGATTTTAAAATACCATTATGAATTGTGACTATTGCTAATATAGTCATTGAACTCTGATCACATGATTGGTATAAATATAGGGCTTTAGAAAATCTAATTTACTCAGACAAAGGAAACGATGGCCTCATCCAGTAGACTTTCCCCATACGAATCCCATTTTTCATAACTCAGAAAGGAGGTGGCTTTATTTCGCTTCTCTCTTTACCAAGCCATAGATGAGCTTGAACACGTTAAGCTTGAGCGGAACCTACTATGGGATAAGTGTAAGTTTATAGAGATTACCACCCGAGCGATATTATCCGAGCCACCCCAAGAGTTTTTCACCATCGCACACCTTACCCTTCAGTATTATGTGGGTGTTATAAGGGGTTATATAACAATACCTTAGCACTATGAAAATGCACATTATTTTTGTATAAAGAATGTGCATTAATTTTATTATTGTTACTTTGTAAATAGTTTTTTTAAAAGCATAAATAGTATTTTTTAGTTAATATTAACTAAAAAATCTATATTGATGAATTAATGGATTTTTGAATTAAATAATATTTTAATAAAATATTATTATTAAATTAATTTTTATTAAATATAAATCATCGTATAATTTTATGAATGCAATTTTAATTTTTATTAAGGTTTGAAAACTATTTTTGTCAAAACCCATGAATTTTCGATAAATGTCGGTTTTTATTTTAAAAGTAAAAATTCACATATTTATAAAATTATTTATATAAAATGAATATTATTTTTGGAATTATGATGTCGAAATTATCTAATGGTGAATTTTTCATAATTTTCTGAGACAGTCAAATTTTTGGGTAAAAAATTAAATATCGTTTAAATATATAATGTGTTTTCTGAAATCATAATGACCCAATAGTGAGGTAATAAAATACTATAAACATTATGTTCGGCCAATATATGTTTTATCATTAAAATAATCTGATTTTATATTTGTTTGATTTATTTTACAAAGCTTTTTTGGACCCTTCAAGACTTATAAAACATTTTATCTTTTTAAATTGTTTTCCTTGAGAGTGTGACTCACCTCCACATAAGAAACCCTATTATTTTAAGAAGTTAGGCCATTTGAATTATAAAATATCGTTTTCTACTCCCCTTTAGAAAAAACAATGGGTAAAAACCATGGACAAGTTTGTGGTATTGATTAGCTTAATGTGAGGTGTCCCAAACCTAAATAATAAAGAATTCTGTCTCCTTTCCTATATAAACTCACCCAAGATCCCACTTATCTTCACTAAAAGCCTTTGGAGTTCGACCAAACCATGCCTTACTCTCTATATAATCCTCCCAAGGTGCCCCAATCTCCCAAGATGCCTCTCTCAAGCCTCTCCCAAGCCTTTGGGATCACACTTCCAAGTAAGGGATTTCTTCCTTTCTCATTTTTGTCTAATATTCTTTAAGTTGTTATACCCTTTTGTTTTCAAAAATGTTGGGGTATGATTTATCACCTACCTCATACTGACCTCTTTATGTTTTAATAATTATATATCCCCTTTGTCTCTCATTAATTCCTTCCATGTACACCCATTACCATGCTGAAATTCCGTGAGGGATTTCTCTCTCCTCTTTTTCATCCAAGTAATTATTTTGTATTATGCATCTAAATTCCATTATGTTTGTTGGGACATGTATATATATGACCCCCTTACTGTTTTTTTCATGTAAATATGATGATACACCCTTTTATATCTCATCAACTATTTTCATGAATCCTTTTGTCACGCCATTAAGCTGCCGAAATTGCACCGCGTTTTTCTAAGCCAAGTTCATTGTGTAATGAATACCATACCCATCTCTCTATCAAGGGTATTCACCTTTATGAACATATACATATTTAATGTTACTTTCATGTATTTATTCCACATTATTTAATCATGTAATAACTTATTATGTAGATTGATTCTATGTTATATGATCCATATGGCACACCTATGCATGAAATGAATTTTTTAAGAAGGGTGCACCCTGATAGTGTTCCAATGCATTGGGTAAATTATAGTATCATGATACATCATGTGAAATGGGTTTTGACTCATGATAATTCAAGTGAAATGAGGTTTTACTCATTTATCATTTGCAATGAGGGTGTACTCATGCTCCATGTGCAATGAGCCTTGGCTCGTGCTAATTCTATGTTAAGTGTTGTTGCCACATTTCCGTGTTATGATTATAATTATTTATCATGCCTTTATGTTCATGTTTCTCTTGTGCTCCATTTATATTCCTATTGTTTAACATGTATTTTATTCCTCATGTTATTCCATGTTTATTCCCTTACCGGGCTTTATAGCTCACCCTTTTCTTATGCATGTCCTCAGGTTATCCCATGCAATGCTAAGAATGAGGGAGTGTAGTGGCCATGTAAAGGAAGTTTTCAATAAATATGTTGTGTTTTCATGTTCTAAGATGTTATGTAATGTTACTAATCCCCAAATAAACTATACCTCTTGATCTTCTATGTTGTATCAAGTGAAGATTTTATTTAATAAATCAGGTTTAAGTGTGTAATAAAAAGCAGGGTTTTTATAGGGAATCAATGTAATGTTCCACGTTACTTTATATGGAACATGATATGGTGTTCCATTATAATTTTTCTTCCATCAATATGAGACATATTTTATATAATTGTTTCATTCAACGGTTTCTTCCCAGATTAAGTTACAATCTTTTGGGTAAGCATAAATTTTGTTTTAAAAAAAAGAAAGTTCGTAAAAAAAATTACATTCCATATAATGGTTTGAGGTAATATATAAATCATTTTGAAAGTAAGTCCTTCAAAAATATAAGAATATATTCTATGGTAGCATTATAAATACCATACATGGTTTTCCAATGAAATAGTAAGATTAAAAACTCCAGCTTTTTCATTTCATCATATTGATGATATACTAGATTCGTGGCTGCATCATTCAATTTTTCACCCTTTCAACATAATAATTTTCATTACATGAATCATGTGTGCTCATATCGAAGTATTCTTGGTTTGGTATCCTTTATTTCTCATGATGATGAATAAACAAAAACTGTTCATCCAATAAATTCTTCAATCCAGTCTTCTCATTCGGATCATGAACATTTGGATATTACATTTTCTCCCCATTGTGATACTGCACATAGTAGTTGTTTGAAACCCATATTTGTTTATATGGTATCTAACTTCTTCATGACTTAACTAAGGTCTTACAACACAATTATAACATGAATAGTGTATATGACCACAATCTAAAGCATTATTAATTGAAAAATCTAAAATCACTCTGAATTTCTTTGAAAATCACTTGAGATCTTATCAGTTTCATACATCTAAATTCTATCCATTCTATAAAAAATGTTTTATGTCATGTCCTAAAATCAATGAAATAATATTGAAGTTAAATTGAAATTATATTTAAGGAAATGATAATTGTTCACATTATATGAAATTAAAACCAACACTTTAGTCTATATGAGAATAATAATATAAAAGACAAAAAATTACTATATATACAAAAAATACTATAAATATAAAACCATTATATTAAATTCAATTATATTAATGAGTAATAACTATAAAAAATAATGCAAAAAATTGTGTGTATAATTTTTATTTTTATTTTTTTCTCTTATTCAATTCACTTTTCAAGTGTGTGTAACAAGGAGTGAAAGTGTGATAGAGGTGATAAAATAGATGAAAAGTATAAAATAGTGGAAAAACAAAATTAAAAGTGTGTGTGACGTTAAGTGTGAGAAGCAATGAGAAAGTGTAAACAATGGTTATATGAGATAAGATTGTGAGAAAGTGAACGAAGTAATGAAAACATGATTGAAATTAATAAAATAATTCTAAGGGGGTATATTTGAATTAGGTTACTTGAAATGTTTTTTTCAGACATAATACCTTTATGGGATCCTTAAACATTAGTTTTTTATAGATCTATGATAACAGTAAACTTTAGTGGGTCATCATGATAATGAATAAATTGGGAGATTATGTGAAACATATTGGATTTGATGGAAAATTATTGTATAAAGAAAGATATCTCAAGGATAATTGTGAGCAACAATTGGGATTAAATCTAAATTTATAGAGATCATTGTATTGCATAATTAATGATATTTATAATCAATGGTGGCCCTCAGGTAAAGATGTTTTTTTAGTGTATTGGAATTATGGAATAAAAATTCTAGCATTGTTGATCAATGATTTCATAGTAGGATATTTTGATGATAAAAATATTATCACAATAAGGTGTATATGTTAAATATTTTATACACCATTGAAGATTATATTTTTATAGGGTGTGTTTCTTTAAGGTATCCATCTTGGAAAAAGTCATTTTTTGTTGAA
Source organism: Viscum album (assembly GCA_963277665.1). Lineage (NCBI taxonomy): Eukaryota > Viridiplantae > Streptophyta > Magnoliopsida > Santalales > Viscaceae > Viscum > Viscum album. The sequence goes on along the minus strand of OY728134.1, from coordinate 817,880,985 downwards.
TTTTATTTAACATTTTTTATTCCATTGATTGTTAATGACTTTCATGGGACTCGTATGGTTTTATATAGGCTGTCATTTGAGTTTGAATTCCTCTATTAATGAGTGTTATGATAATCTATGCTATCTTATAGGATGTGATATAATTACCCTTGGATATATATTAATTGAATATTAAGTCTTGTCAAATAATGTGATTGGGATTCCCATATTTCTATAAACTATAATAGTTATGCCTATTCAGGGACTTTCCTCTTAAGACACTCCAACATTTGAGGGTTGTAAAATACACAAAAGAATACCCCTTCAAATGGATTTTTATAATAGTGAAGGATTATTCAATATGCTAACATGATTTACCCTAATGATATATAATTTTTTTATCAAAAAGGGTAAGTTTATTTAACATTATAATAATATAAAATAATTTTCCATTACCTCCTGAAGTTATATTTAATTTTTAAATATATAATAAAATATTTTTGAAGCTAGTGAAGATGAGGTTGAGGTGTATATGTCTCTAATGGTCAGGGAGTTGAGACAAAACACCATATTGGTGGATGTTATCTTTCAATCCTGACTATGAAACATCCCCTATTAACACTGTTTTTTTCTCAATCATTTCACAATAAAACCCAAAATGTAATAGCATGTACAAAAAATAATATTATCAAGATTTATCATGTATTATAAAACCATACACATTAAAACTTTATTCAAATAATCATATAGCATGTATAATTCATTAAATACACTAACATTAATTTATATATCTAAAATCATGGGACACATATAGTTGATATGTTGTCTTAACAGTATTGGATTTTTCTTCATTATCTAATATATTTTAAATGTAAAGAAATTGAACTACAAATATCACCCAAAATAACTTGTAATGGAATTCAATAAACAAATAACTAAAAAATTTAAACACTTGAAATGTTTTTTAATAAACATAAATTTATATTTTTATTTTATAATGATAATAAAAATAATAGGTTCATGTTACATTTATATATTATTAGAGAGTAACTAAATTAAAAAAACACATCACACATAATCAGATTTATTATGCAATTTAATAATAAATATAATTAAAACTAACCTTTATTCAATGAATCTGGAATCTAACAAAAAAGATCTTGGTTATTATATCAGACCTAGAAAATAAAAAAATGATGATTGATAGAATATATGAAGTATTTGGAACTTACCAATTTGATATTCAAGAATAATCTAATGAAAACCTTAAGGGATGATAGATTGCTGCAAATGGGGAATAAAACTGAATATCGTATGTCAGTGTTTTATAAGTATATAAAAAAGAAAAATGATTCTTGGTAGAAGATATGACCCATTTTGAACTCATTAATTTGATGTTGAAGAAACCAAATGAATGAAACTGGGGATGGATCTCCACTCTTGGGGAAGAAGATGGAACTGCTCAGTAGAGAAAAATGTGGCTTAATTTTAGAAATGAGGAGGTGTTTCTCAAGCATGAATTTGGGGAAACTTTATAACAATAGTTTTTTAAAACCTTTGGTATAGATGTATATTTCCAAAAAGTTTTTTAAACCTGCTGGGATAGCCTTCATATAAATGGACTATACCAATGGATTTTCTAAACCGTTGGGATAGGACCCCCTATACCAACAGTTTTTAAAAAATGTTGGTATAAGGGAGTGGGTATAAACACCCTTTATAGTAGTATCTCAATGATTATGATCCCCTATCACCTTATGGCCTCACATCATCTGTGACCTATCAGTATGATGTATTTGAACCATAGGATATAAGTTTAATATTACCCTCACGGTGTCTCCAGGTTCTCATTATAGTTTGGGAACTGCTAAAATATTTTTTATACAACATGTAATCTAAGTACATTACTATATATTCTGAGAATAGAATTATCAAAACTATTATATTAAGTTAAACACATGTATATATAAAACTATATACATGTAAGGGTAATCATAGTACATTCAAAATTTGGGTCAGGGAACACACTTTTAACACTCCCACTTGCACTAGATCCAACTACTAAGATGTATTAACCCACTATATCTCACATGAGTAACATTATTCTACTGAGGTATAGATTTAGTGAGGGGTTCTACGATGTTATCCTCTGTGACTACTCTGGTAACTACAATTTTATCTCTCTGAGTAAGATCCCTTAAGAGGTGAAACTTTTGAAGTATATTTTTTTTCCTCTAGTGTGACATGGGATCCTTATCAAGCACTATTGTTGTAGTATTATCACAATAAACTGGAATATGGTATGAAATTCTAGGGAAAAAAATGTCTGAGACAAAGCTATTTATTTAAACCCCCTCTTTAGCTACATCAAAATCCTTAATATACTCTGATTCTTCTGTAGATTCAGTGACCACTAGTTGAATTGAGATTCTCTAGCTCACTTGTAATGGAATGTACCTCCCTGGTCCATTACTTTGTCAAAATTCAATGTTTTGGGTGTTCTGGGAGGCAATGGTAGCTCATTTCAAGAGTTTTCCAGAATTCCAATTTTTCTATCAATAGGCCAGGGTGTTGGTAGGTCAAGGAATCAGAAGGTCAAAGCATCGGTAGTTCAGGGTGTCGGTAGTTCAAGGCATCGGTAGGTCAGAGCATCGATAGGTTAGGTCGTCAGTAGGTTAGAGTGTTGGTAGGTTGAGCGTTGGTAGGTTGGGTGTTGGTAGGTCGAGCATCGATGAGTGGCATCAGTGACTCGCTGTCGGTGGGTCACTTCGGTGAATCATTTAAGTGAGTCATGTAGATGAATCGTATTGGTTATTAAGTAATCAGTGACTCACTATTGGTGACTCATTTCGATGAATCAATCATTGGTAAGTCATTTCTAGCTTTTTCCAGTTTTTCCATTTTCACCGCTCTTACGTTTTATTTGACGTAAATTGAGTTTAAAACTCAGTTTGAGCATTTATAAAGTTGTTTAAAAAAATATTAATTATATATTTAATATCCTAATGCTCTTAGGACTTTGAATTCGTCAAACCGTGTAATATTGATCATGATCTAGCCTTAATGCCCCTTGAAACTGCTCCCTTCTATTGATATAGGATCTGGATCTTCTAAGCCAAGATCTTCTCTTCCCAATGTGTTTTCTTTTTCTCTTAGTGTGCCCAAAGATATCCTTCCCCACAAAATCATGTGTTGTGATATGGCCCTTGTATTCAGTCTTTCTTAGAGTAACCTTCTTTTTGTGTGAACCCTTATTTTGGCGCAAGGAGGAGTTTCTAATCATATTTTCTTTGAGGTAGGAATTCCTTCATCTCTCTTTTAATTGTGTATCATGTAGGGTGGGTAAACTCATGTCTCTTTGAGAATATATTTGAATCCAAATCTTAATTAATTGTGTTATGAAGATGAAAGGACCTGTCATGATAATAGTTTTGTATACCTTAGTAATAAATGAGTGGCTGGGAAGATGATGATGATGCTTGTGTTGTTTTATCCGTTATCTTTGATCCATACTGTGAGTTGTATGCCTTATAAAAATCATGGTCATTGGTGGTCTTTGTTTTCACATGGGTGATGCTTTACACTTGTTTTGTATCCCATGTTGAACTCTGGAATTATGAAATTGATTAACCACATATACCCAGTTAAATAAATGGATGCCCCAGGATCAAACTTTTGCTGTGATAACTCATGTTTTATCAAAGTATAATTAAATAAATAATGTGTTACATCTTAATTCCCTTTTCCTTGTTTGGTTTGGTTATGTGTTGTGTATGAATATTTTATTTCTTGTTCTTCATACAGGTTGTGAGGTGATTTTGTTGAGATCAAGGTGGTGTATACAGATGGTTTGAAGGTGAAATGGTATATCAAGTTGAGAGATTGATTGATTGTGGAATGGATGAATTTTTTGAATAGTGGGCCTACATCTAGGTTGTGTTATAGTTGTTGATAATGGTCTTTTTTGTGCAGTGGGACTATAACTTGGTTGATTTTTATTGTTTTTATGGATGTGGTGCTTTTCATGCAGTGGGGTTGCATAAGATGGTTTGGGAGGGATAATTTTGAAGAAGGATGGTGTTACCTTGTGTGGGTGTTTCACTACGAGTTTCCAAAGACCGGTATATTAGTAATGGGTGTTATAGTTTATTCTCTTACCCTTGTCCTTCTTTCTCTGTTTGTCTTTGGTAGTGGTTGGTATGGTTTTTTCACCTTATAATGTGTGCAGTATTTGATAGTTTCTTGGGTAGGGATGGAATCAATAATATGGTCTTGTTAATGCAGAATGATAATTATTTAAATGAATTGGTTGGGGTTATGAATTAATTTTATGGTTGGTTATGCAGTTATGAATTATAGCTAGTAGCAAGGGAAGTTTTGTGTGGGTTGGTTTCTTACTTTGAGAACCCACGGGTTAGGATGAGTGTTTGGTACCTATATATATACATTTAGTTCCTTGTGATTCTCTATACTCACCCCACCTGTGTTGAGAACTACGTGCTAAACACCCCCATTATTATGGGGGAGGGTTTACTTTCCCAATATCCCAGTGAGTGGATGTATGGATGGTTATTGTCTCTTCTCTACTCCCTCTTCTAGGCATTGGTGTCCCAATACTCTTTGGGCATGTTGTGGTGCGGTTATGAGGCACAGGTTTCTACGGGTGAGGTGTGCTTCCCAAGTGTCTTTGGAATGATATATATAGTGCTTTCCCAGGCTGTATTCAGGATGAGGTTGTGTTTTGTGGCCTAGGTGTCTACGGGTGGGATGTGATGTGGTTTGTGACCTAGGTGTTTTTGGGCGGGATGTGGTATGTGGCACTGGTGTGTGCGGGCAGACTGTGGTAGTAGAGCTTGTGGAAGAGGGTGGTAGCATCAGGACATTCGCTGTTAGGGATGAGTAGTTAACTGGTGGGAAGTTGCGTGGGGTACCCAAATATTTATGTGCTTACTACCTTACTTTACTTTACTTGCGTTATTTTGTGAGTGTTCCTTGGTGAGGTTTGGGTGGATAGTATACCTTGTTAGGTGCTTTTGAGTTTCTGCTATTTTTTTCATGGGGGAATTTGTATGCTTCTCCCACTTGTGCATGAGTGATTTTGGATTTTCCTATTGAGTATACTTGTATGATCACCCTGCATATATAAAACTATTTTCAAGTTTATAGGGATACTATATGAACTGTGCAGGACCTTGCTAGCTCGGGTATTGGGATAGTTGTTGTGTTTCTTCTTAGCTTTGTTCTTTTGGTACTTAATTTGGATTTTTTTCACTGTATTTCTAGTGGTTTTACTTTAAAAATGCATGTGGGGTGTATTTTGGATTCTTTTATATATATGTATTTGAGTTTTTTCGAGGTTGGTACATCTTATCTTCTGATCTTGGTTATTAAAAAAAAGTGATGCCTCCCATTTTTCAAGATTTGTATACCCTTGTTGTTGGTCGCCACCCTGGGGCCTATTAGAGGCGGGACTTGGGAGTCATTATCTCTCTTTTATCTTGAATAAGGAAGGTCATGGCACTTTTCCATCCCTTCCCTCATCTTGACAAAGGAGGGTCATGACATCACTCGACCACCATTCAGGAAAAATACATAGCCTGAATATGGTTTCTAATCATCAGGTTCTATATGAAAACTAGAATCAGTGTATCCTCACACTACTAATTCCTCATCTCCTCCATACACTAGGAACATATCCTTTATATGCCTCAAGTAATTCAGGATATTTTTCATAGCTACCTAATGCAACACTCCTAGATTATATTAATATCTTCCCACCATGCTTAAAGAAAAGGCAACATCAAACCTAGTGCATAGAATAATATACATAATAGATACAACAACTGAAGCATATGGTATTCCACTCATTCTTTAAATACCCTCTTATGTTTATGAACAAATTTTCTTAGAGAGATTGATTCCATGTGACATTGGAAACAACCTTCTCTTTGATTGTTCCATATTTTACCTTTTGAGTACCTTGTCAATATATATACTTTGACTTATTCCAAGTAAAATTTGAGATCTATATCAATAGATCATGATACCTAGAATATTGGTTGCTTCACTTAAGTCTTTCATGGAGAATAATTCATTTAACAAAGTCTTGACTAACTATAAGGCTTGAACTTTTTTTCTAATAATTAATATTTTGATAGGATATAATATAAGGAAAATTATGTCATTCCCATTAATCTTTTAATAGATACATGTATCGCTTTCGTTCTTGAAAAAAAATCTCTTATAGCCTCATCAAAATGAACATTCTAGGATCATGATTCCTATATCAACCCATAAATGGATCTCTACAACTTACATACTTTATTGGCACTCTTTGACTTAATGAACCCTTCAGGTTGAGTAATGTAGACATCTTCAACCAATTTACCATTTAGAAAATAATTTTTTACATCCATTTTCCAAATTTCATAATCATGGAAGGTTGTTATTGCATGTAATATTCTAATAGATTTCAACATCTCTAATCTTGAGGAGGTTTCATCATAGTCTATACCTTAATTTTTCTTGAAACCCTTTGCTAGAATTCATGCCCTATAGGTATTGATTTTACCATCCATATCCAGATTTTTCTTGAATATCTATTTGCACCCAATGGGTTTTACATGATCTGGAGGGTCTATCAAAATCCAGACTTGATTTTGGTACATGGACACTATCTAAGAATACATGTAATCTTCCTATTTAGAAACATCCTTTCCATCTACTACCTCCTTATATATTACAGGTTCATCAATCTCCAAGAGTAATGTGTCACCTGACTCTGTGATAAGAAAACCATATCACTCTGGTTATCTAACCTCTCAAGTTAACCTACACAGTATTTATTTCTCGAGAACAAATCATCTCTCACTATATCTTGTAGAGATTGTTCTCGTACCAACTCTTGTACATTTGGAGCATCAACTTCATTAAAATCAATCTTTCTCCAGTTATTTTCAATAGAAATGTGTCCCCTTTCTATAAATAATGCATATCTTACTACAATAACTTTTCTATCTAAAGGTTTATATAGGTAATATCCTTTAGTTTATTTAGGATGACCTATAAAGATGCACTTCATGATTCGAGATTCCAATTTTTCACTAGGTATAGTCTTGAAAAAATCCTTGCATCCCCATGCACGTATATGTGATAGATTGGATTTCTTTCCATACCATAACCTAAATAGATTCTCATCTATAGCTTTATTTGGTACTCAATTTAAGGTATATGTTTTTTTCTGTAATGTGTATCCCTAAAAGGATAATGGAAGAGTTTCATGACTCGTCATTGATATGACCATGTTTATCAAGGTTTGATTCCTACTTTTACTAACACCATTCCACTGAGGTGTATAAGGTGGAGTGAGTTAGGATGTTATCCCACACTCCTTTAAGTGATCAATGAATTCTTGGTCAAGATACTCACTACCTTAGTATGAGTATAGTGCCTTAATATTCTTACCAATATGGTTTTCTATTTCATCTTGGTATTCATTAAACATATTAAAAGAATCTAACTTATACCTCATTAAGTATATATAGTCATTCCTATTATATTCATTGGTAAAAATTAATGAAGTATGAAAACCCACCCCATTCCTCAACTGGAAATTGACCAAATACATTAATATGAATTAATTTCAGTAATTCAGTGGCTCTTGGTCCTTTCCTAGAGAAGGGTGTTTTGGTCATTTTCCCTTGTAAACAAGAGTGACATACATCTAGGAGTTTTAACATAGTTGGGTCTAAAAAAACTACTTGATATTTTTTTTAAATGGTTCGCATTTACACGACCAAGCCTAAAGTTCTATAGGCAGGTCATATATGAGTCATTTTTACTAGTTTTATCCTTGATTTCAATTACTAAATTTTTGAGTTCAATTATATGCAATCCATTGTTAAGATGTGTTATACCAAAGAACATATCCTTATAAAAGAGACAACTTTTATTTCTAAACTTGAAATAATATCCCATGGTGTCTAGGCTTGACACTGAGATTATTTTTTGGTAACCGAAGGAATATAATGATAATTATTTAATACAAGAACAAAATCACTAGGATAAGTTAGGTGATAATCTCTCATTGATAAGAATGCTAGTCTCACACCATTCGTGGCTCAAAAATCCACCTCTCCCTTTACAATCTTTTGGAATCTACTAGTTTCATGTATATTAATGAAAATGTTTGAGCTACATGTTATATCCAATACCCAACTTATAGATAAATATAGATTTCATTGAATGAAAAAAAAATACCTAAAGTATAAGTATCACCTTGCTTCTTCTTCCTATCACGGTAATTATTCTTCCAATGGCCTCTCTTTCCACAAGAAAAGAAGAAATCATCCTTCTCATTTCCCTTCCTCTGTATATTGGTCTTTTTTGAAGGATGTTATATATGTGTATTTGACTTAAACTTATCCTTATACCCCTTATCCTTACCCTTCCTCCTGTTGTTCACCATAAGGATTGAAGAATTTGTATTCTTTATATTCTAATCAACTTAGAGAACTAAATACAAAAGATATGAGAGTGACTTCTTCATGTTATTCATGTTTTTGTTAATAATAAAAGTTGAAAATCTTGTCAATAAATAAGAAATAATGAGTTCAATCGCTAGTTCTTGGTTTAGTTTGAACACAAGGGCTTCGAGTCTCTCAATGTACCCTATCTTCTTGAGTACATGAGGTCCTTCTTGATTCCCTTCTGCTAGCCTACGCCTATACAGTGCATTGGAGATCTCATTCCTTTATTTCCTTACTCTATCTTGATATAACTATAGATGATTTTTTATATTGTAGGAATCTTAATCCTCATGCATTTTCTAGAATTTACTAGACATAGATGGAAGCATGATACATAGTACATCTAGTGAATCATCTACATGCTTTTTCCATTTTTATTTATATGCCTTGATAGCTCCCTGATGAGGATCAGTAGGAAGAGAGGACTTCAACACATAAATATTCCTCTCTTTGTGTAGTACTATGTGAAAGTATCTATACCACTCCTAGAAGTTATGGTCGATCGAGATATTTTCTTTATCCAAACTCGATCGTAGTGATAATGTATCGGTGGTCTCGATTACCATTTTATATGTAGTAAATAAATTTTGTAGTTATCACTCTTTCTTAATTAACTTTTAGACTTTATTGATTAATTAATTAAATCATTAAATTTTTTCCACTATTTTATCAAACCCTAGTATCTCTCACAACTAGAATTAGAATACTTTGTCCTTTGAGTATTATAGTGAAAAGGATCCTTGAAACCTCCCATCATAGTCCAAGATTTGGCTGCACCACTAGTCGAAGAGTTTCAAGGTAGGCACTAGACTGGAAAATATCATTGACTTGTGGTTTATTAAAATATTAAGTGAAGTCTCAGCTTCTTGGAATCCTAACCTTGATTCCCTCAACACTTTGCCTATAAAGTGGTATAAAGTTAGCTTTAGATACTTCTTTACTACCATATTTAGTTAATTCAACCCATCGCTCTCATGAGAACTCTTCAATAGTGGGATACACCCACAACTAGGGCTAAAGAGAATCCCGTACACCTGGTTTTGTTCAAATTTGAGTGACGGAAGCCACTTGTGAATTAATATTACTTTGAATAATTTTAATATTTCTCAACAAATGTAATATTTTTTTCATTAATTATGTTCATACTATGTTTTCAAGCTCACAACTGAACATGAATTAATAGAATAAATTTATCACATCCTTATGTATTTTTCTATTTATTATTTTATGTGTTTCAAAAATACATAAAAATACATAAAATAATAAACAATTAATAAAGGAAATAAATTACCTGACTGGTCTTTAGCATCTAAAATTGGTTGATCCATTTAAACTGAATGGATCAACCATGTCCTAAGGGTATAATACCAAATTTGGATCTTCATTCGTATCATAGCTTTCCCCCAGTCTCGGGTTTTCACTTCTTGTCTGAAATACACCTCATCTTGACATGGTCCACATCTTATAGCGCCATCATTAATATTATAAATATATTAACACGTAGGCGAGGGGGTCTAGAGAAATGTAAAGTACCTATAAAAATATAGATGAACATACGGTTCCTTATACATATTAAAACAAAAAATACGATGCACAAACCATCTAAAACAAATTAAATATTATAAGAATCAGAGGAATTTGTAATAATTAATTAAATAAAAATAACCCAGGCAGAAATAGGTTTAGTCACTGCTCTAGACTGGTTAGTGATAAAATTAAATGTATAATAAAATTAAAATATAATAAATTTAAGTTCGAGTGCATTTTAAAAAATTAAATGAATTATTTTAGTTCAAATAATTTAATTTGTTTGGTCTCATAAATAATTTTATTTTTATTCCAAAATTTAATTAATTTTTCAAATAATAAAATTATTATTTTTTAATCCCAAAATTAATAAATTAGTTTTTTATTATATTAAATAGATTATGAGGCCCTATAACCCTACCCAAGCCCATTACAGAATGGGATGACCCCACGAAAACTTGTTTTGGACTAGGAAAAACCCATTTAGGGTGCTTCTGGGTCGAGCAGGCCTCTGCAGGGTGATTCATAATCGATAAAACCCACCCTGACACGTTTCGAGTCGGGAAAACCCATTGGTGGCCTATGGAATGCTTGATCTGGGAAGGCCAGATTGTGGGTAGGTAGGGGATCACCGAAGTGGGGTTTGTAAGCAGTACTATTACCGATAGGGGAAACCATGAAGTGGATCATTGGTGGGGGTGTCGTCCACTATGAATCAAGGCCATCAGGAGGGTCATAGGTGGCCGGAAGGGAGTACACATGGTCATGGTAATGGGATTTCATGGTAGTGGTGGCTATTTCAAGGGGGATACTGATGAGGTGTGAGTGGAATGGCGGCCTAGATGGTTAAAGGCAGTGTGGTGGGTGTGAGTAACCAGGGTGGTCGACTGGATGATGTTAGGCGGTGGTGCTACTAGGAAGGAGACACCGATAAGGGTTCAACCCCTTTTCTGTTCATTTAAAAACTATTTTTAAATAAAATAATAAAAAAGTGTGAGGAAATTATCTCCTCTTAGAAATAATGTTCTAGTTGAAACCTATCCATAACTGGGTGCCCAAAAAAAATGGTGTTTAACTAGAAACTGGAATCTGATAAATTAAACACATATAATATATAGGCTTCAAATTTTAAAACTCGAAATCAAACCGCAAACAATCTCTATTAATTTTTATATATTTCCATAATTTGTTCATATGAGATCGAATCGATGTGAAGTCAGTTACATTGGGACCAAATTAAATATGTATACTTAAATTTAAGACAATTTTAATTTTATTAGCTCAAAAAATTCATATGATCACTCTAATACCAATTTTTGATACTAGGAAATGCAGTGGAAGCTAGTGGTCTAGGTATTTAAATCTTTTCATCATTGGAATGATGAAAATTTATCATATCCAATAATATGAGCTCCGGTAAAGGTCTGAGGATCTCATATGAATCAAATAAGCACAAAATAAACATGAATGATTACCACATTCAAATCGGTGGAATGTTCGAATGAAACTCATTATTGGTGTTTATTTATCAAAGTATCTAAGGTCTAACCCCTCAAGATTATCCACACACACTTCAAGAGTCCACGTGAACATCGATCATCGAATTATGGTTGCTAGCGTAGAGCTCCGACAAATCCTTTAGCATCGTAGTGATCACCTCGACTATGTTCCTATGATCCATGAAGACATTCTTGGATTGATTGCTTAGATGATGTATTTCTATCTCTATAATGTGGGAAGGGTGAGTGAGAAAATATCAATCCATTAGAATTAATAGTTCATGGAATGATATCCCTTATCTGATTGTATAGTGGATTTTAAAATACTCTAAAAGGGTTCCCGGCCCTTGTATATAAAAAAATCACTAAATAAGTAGTAAATAACATGTTATGATGAACTAAATATATTATAATGTCATTTATATTTTTATCACTTACTTGTAATATGTAACAAATATATTACAGGATAAAATTGAATCATTAACACAACTTGTAATTCCCACAATATTAAACATACCTTGAATATTAAATAATATTCATTCGTATAATATTTTTCCATATACTCACTTAATACCTTATGAATACTTTTAATAAATAAATTCAACCCAATTATTCAATACTTGAATAAATTTATTTATTTATTCATCGATTATCGATAATGCTTGGACAACTCTCGGGCCTGTGGTGAGGCCCACCATGTCTTGTACACTTATTCGTCAGAATAAGACAGACACTTGAATGAGCTATTGTGTGTGACCCTCTAGGCTATTATCTCAATGGTGGAGAATAATATTCACGTACCAAGGGTGGAGTCTAAAACCCATCAAGGCACCTAAAGAGATAAGTAATAGTCATTACAATGAAAACCATACTATGAATACACTCTGTATAATATAATCTCTTTGTCTTGCAATATCTCATAAAAAGGATGCACACCTTGTGTCATCATCCATTCTTGAATTATTATTTATTTAACTAAATTGATAGACTTACCTTTCTTCTACCATGGCCATGGATTATTGAAGGTACTATCATCCTGATCGACCAATCCCAAGATATCACTTCCCCAACTTATAAGCAACAAATTTTATCTTTATCATTTAATCAATGTCATGCCACCAAAGATGTACCTAACACAGGTTACCTCACAATGAATTCAATGTCGTCATTTTTTTATTAAATTAAAGTATGCGATCAAATGGAACACATTGACAATGATCTCAAGTCAAGAGATCAATGTAGATGTTTGTGGATTGGAAAAACCAATGACACCTAAAACATGTGGGGTTTCGATTGGCAGGTTTGTCCTCATGATCTCACCTATTATAGATCACCAAGTTTGAACTTCATGAGAAGAAATAGAAATGCTTATGATCCCCCAGCACCTAATGGTCTCACATCATCTGTATCCTATTAGTATGATATATCTGGACTATAGGACGTAAGTCTAAGATTATTGTCATGGAATCTTCAGGTTCTCATTATATCTTGAGAACTGTTATATCCTTTTGATACAACATGTAATCTAAGGACATTCCATAAATATATTGGATGTAGAAGTATTAACTCTATTATTTTAAGGTAAATACATGTATATATCAAACTATATATATGTAATGGTAATCAAAGTACATACATAATTTGGTTCTAGTTCACCCTCTTTCAACATTAACCTCTAAATTCTCTTATGAATTTATATTTTATACCTCACTTTTTTCGTAAGGGTTATGTTCTCTATCACTCTTAATCTCTCTTTTGACTTTATTTTTATCATTCATGTCCATATTCTTTGATTTCAAGGATATATAATATATCACTTGCACTATTTATATATTATATTTTCTAGTATTGAATTAATCGTATATCTATTGATATATACTGTGTTAGTTTGAAGGGTGCTTACAAAGAAAGCTATTCAATTTATTTACTAAATAAATATTGATAATTTGTATACTTGTTATTTAAATACAAATGTTTATTGATTAATAATGCAAGTTGGTTATATATTTTATTTTTTATTTATTCCTTCAAATAATGAATGAATAGGAATTATTATGTGACATGTGGGGATCGAAATTATATATCCCCTCGATGCATCGGTAAGTCTCATGAGACAAACTAGTTTAGGTATTTGGTGTAAACCTTAGTCATTTATGTATGTTGTCTTTGTAAGAGGCCTTTATGGTGTGTTTATGCTTTTTTTAATTATGCATTCCATCACTATGAAATTAGTTATTATTATCCATATGATTATTTTCATTGTTATGTTATTCATGGATATATTATATGCTCATGTTATCAGTTATATAGAATTATTTTATTATTATTTATTTCTATCATTTTATTCATCTCTTTTTTATTCCATGATGGCTCCTATTATACACTACCTCATACTAAGAGTTTGAGTTAACCCTTCTTATGTTATCTTTCCCCTAGGTTATAAAGAAGATTATTAATAATGATATGTCTAAAAGGGTATCATGTGTAGAGAATTTTGTGGGATATATTTAAGACTTTTTGTAAAATAAGGGATGCTTGGTTTGGTGGAAAAATGTACCTTGGATGGGAAATATATGGGTTTTTTTGTTAAAATTTTTTATTAACTTTTTAAAACTATAAACCTAAAACACTACTATAGATCATGCTTTTAAAATCCCATGAATTGGGCTTTATCAATGCTAAAAAAGCATTGTTCATCTCAGATCGGTTAAAATTTGGCCTTTATCGGTGCTAAAAAAATGGAAAATAAAGGTTGTCTTTATCAGCACTAAAAAAAGTGCTGATTAAGGGAATATTTATCAATGATGCTAAAGGGTATCATTTTTAACACTAAAAAAAATTGATAAAGGTTTCCTTTATCAGAATTTTTTTAGCATTGATAAAAAAATATTTTGCAATACTCGCACTTCCACACCCCCCCCCCCCCCTCCTCTATCGGTGGTCACAATCTCCATGTTGAGAAAGTGTTGATTCAACAATTTTGTTAAAGAAATTATTTTGATGCTCACAAACACCCACATTTATATTTCTAATAAATTTACTTTAATTTAATTTCAGGATATAAATTACATGAATAATTATTTTTATTTTGGAAGCATATTCAGTATTTAACCCATAGGAGGTTATTTGATGTATAAAAATATAAATTATTATGGATGTGATTTATAATTAGTTTGTAAACACAATTCATACCCTACTTTTTAAGTGGAATGTATGGGTTGTATACTCTACATTTGGAATAAAAGTATAGATCATAAAACCTACTTTTGAAATTAACCCTATGTTTAAAGAATAAACATATGGTTCATCATCCCTACTTTGGTAATCAATTGTATGTTGTCAACTATAATTTTGGAATTTATCGCTACATAGATAAAACCTACATTTGACTTGGTAAATTATAGATTTTTGAATTATGGATTATTTCTACATTTTCTGTAACGGTCTTGTCATAATTAAATATTTCTATAAATCTATTTAAAGACTGATTCAAAGGCTCATATTCAACATATTAAAGCATTCCTATTTATAAGGGGAGTTATGTATTTCTTTTAATGTTTTGAATTTAAATATTCATGATTTATCATGTGATATTTTTGGAGTTGTATGACCTAATGGAATTTGACCGTCTTGTTAAATACTGAGATGTTCATCTTCTAGAGATATAGATATTATTCTTATGAATATAACAATGTGTTTTAAAAAGTAAGAATTTTTTTCCCACTAAATCTATAATTTGGAGACATACATGTTTTAATTCTTATCTGGTTAATTGAATCACTATTGTTGCTTATATATTTCATTGTTAATATTTTGCTGAATTTTATCAAAGAAATTAGCAGAGCTACACTTTAGAGGCATACGTATTTGATCATATGCCTGGTGTTTTCTATACTACTATCTAATGAAATATTGTTTTATGTTGAAGTATATTTCAATGAAGTTGTGGTTTATTAAATACCATATACAACAATTAGTTGTTGCTGCAACTATGTGTTGAATTTGTTTTGATGTCTACATCTTAATCTATTATCTTTTTAAAGTATCAGCAACTCATACTCAATCATTGATGGATTTCCATATTCTTATACTAAGTTGTGGGTATTTTGTTTCCCAATAATAGAACTATAAGGCCTTGTAAAATCCTTTATTATTAGGTTTCAACTACCTACACTTGATTTCAGAGGTTCCTGGAAGAAGGTCCTTCTAGTTAAAATCATCAAGCATGTGGAGAGAGCATTGGTGGAGTGGAATAAACCATTGTACATAATTGTGTTATTTTCTCATTTTATTTTCCATTGCTTTCTCATATTTAAGAGTGAAGGAAATAATCACATTAATCACAAGAGGGGAGTTTAGTTTCTGTCAAGTTTTCAAAGGAACACAATTCCCCCCCTCTTTTGCCTTCATATTTTTCATTCTAACCCAAAAATAGGTATCAAAGGTTTTTCTCTATTTCCTTATTTATATTTTTGATGATCCTTATCACTTCTTCTAAACAAAAATTGGTATCGAATAGAAATATAGAGGAAAATATCCATTGGGTATATTTCTCTCCTTAAAAATTCTATTGATTCTACCCAATATCAATGATTAATATCAAAAGTTAGATTCAAGTGGTTATATTTCTTGTTGACTCTAAAGATTCATAGTTAAAGATATAGATAAAGATAATTCTCAATTAATGATCTTAGAGAATTTATGTTGCTGATTTATGCACCTTATTTTAATTGTGATAATTGTGGATGCTGGAAAGAATGAATGATTGTTTATTTTAAAAAAATAAGAATAAGTGTTTATTTGAAGATAGTAAAGCCTTATAAAATTCCTGAAGATGATTTAGAAAAATTTAATGATTATCTAGAGGGATAATATGATCTTAATTTGATAGAAATGAATGTTATTGCCTCTGTATTCTGAATTAATGAGTTTAATCGAGTCACTTAATGTGATACTACATATGAGATATGGAAAACTATTTTTGTTACTTATGAAGGAACTGATAATGTCATACAACTAAGATAAAATATTTCTAAGCTTAAATTTGATACATTTGAGATGCATGAATATGATACCATCACTCAGATGAATGGAAGATTGATAGAAGTTCTCAGTGATATTGCAGCCTTGGGAGATCAAATTAAACAAGTTGGTCACGCTTTAAAAGTTCTAATAGTTTTACCATCTAAGTGTAATGGAATATATGTAACTATTTTTCAATCCACACAAGTTAAATAATTGAAAATAAATGAATTTATTGGCACCTTTATGATGTGTAAATCTAAGATGAAAGTCAAAACTAAAAATCATATTTCTATCAAAAAGTAAGATTCTTCTCTTAAAACTACCATGGATAAATTATCTAGTTCAAGTTATCCAAAATCAAGCAAAGAGTTACTAGATCTTTCTAAAGGATTTTGAAAACTACACAATAAGAGGAAGAAAATGAATAAGTAATATATATTCTATGAATGTAAGGATAAAGGTCACATAAAGTCTAATTATCTTGTGATTAAAGATCAAAGGAAAGATGATTGTAAAAGAAAATAAAATAAATTCATTAATACTCACTTGAGTACTATTTCTTATTCAAGTGATGAATCTTCTATAAACTCTAAATCTATGTATGAAAATCAAATAGTAAATCTATGTCTTGTGGCTCATGATGATGAGGTACAAACTTCTTACTCTCAAAATTATGATATAGAGAATTTTTATTCTGATGAACTTAGTAAATATTATTTTATGCTTCAAGATAAATTTGAAACATTAAAAAAGAGCATACAAAACTTATAAAATATTATGATTCTATTTTAATTGATAAAGATATTTTTTTTAAATCTGGTTACAGATTTAAGATAAAATTATTTCCAAATTTATTATGACCTATAAGAAACTAAAATTAAAGAATTCATGGATGAAATTGATATTTTAAAACAATATTATAGAATGATTATTAATGGTGAAATCTATTTAAATAAAATTCATGGAAAAAATTAAAGCAAATAATAAACATTAACATAGGATTAGTAGTAATGGAGAAAACCCAAATTGTATAGAAATTATTTTGTTCTTGGTTCCAAAAGCAACAATATATCTACTGTTAAATGTTTTTACTATGGAATAAATGGACATTATGAAAATGAAATATATTTTATAAAACCTCAATTTTTTCATATAAATATTATTTATTATTAAAAATAGTTATATAACTTTAATTATGTATTCTCTACTCAAGATAAATAAATTTGGTTACCTAAGTCTTTAGTTGCTAACACTGTTGAACCCAAAAGCATATGGGTACCAAAAGGAACTTTTATTTTATATATTGTAAGTGTACACCACTATAATCCATTGTTATATCATTAAGCGGCTATTTAAAAATATGGAAATTTATTTTGATTAAAAAATTCATAAAGCTGGAAGAGTTAATCCAGGAAGTATTTCATTTCCATATTAATATTTGATTTAAATACATTAACTATTTTATATAGGATTAGAAAAACATTTTATTATCTTTATTCTTAAAGTGTTTAAACTTTTATCA
This sequence comes from Viscum album, assembly GCA_963277665.1. Lineage (NCBI taxonomy): Eukaryota > Viridiplantae > Streptophyta > Magnoliopsida > Santalales > Viscaceae > Viscum > Viscum album. The sequence continues at coordinate 817,862,905 of OY728134.1, read as the reverse complement.
CTCTATTATTTTATTTGATTAATCAATATGTTAAAAATTTTATTACATCATATATACTCTATAAAGATTATTTAATTACATTTTAATATTCGTAACAAAATTTCTAATGTATCTTAATTTGTGTAAAAAAAATTATTATTTCTAATAATATTTTATATATCTTCTTAAAAAATTCTCTATGGGTGTTATAATTCAAGGAGATCATGTAACATGTGCTTATATTAATTTAAAATCATATGAAGAAATAATGGGTTTATTTTAATACAAATTGTGTCCTTAATTTAATCTTTAATTTTTTTAAAGTTTATTTTGAAATTTATTTTCCTTAAGAATGTTATACATTTACATAACGTTTCCCTTTCAAATAGTTCTCTTGCATAAAACTATCTTTTCAAAATTAAAATCCAAAATGATTAATCTATCTTTTGTCTTGAGAATCTGAAATATCACCTGTAATTTGTTAGAATGAAACCTTTCCCATTTCTCTTTCAATCCCAAAAATATTCTTCTCAAACCCTCTTAAATTATTTATTTGAAATTCAAAACTCAATGAATTCTGAATAATAAAGACTGAGAAGCATGAAGCGACCAAGAACTTCAATCTTAGAGAAAATTTGTTCTCAAAAGATAAAGATAGGTGATTATTTTCCTAATGTTATGACAATTATATTTGGAGAACAGTCAATTTCCTTTATTAAGTATTCTCTAGAAAACTAATCTAGAAAGATACAGAATTATATGGTTTTGAAGAATCATAATTTCAATCCTTTCAAATAGTTAAATATGGAATGATTTCTATAGAGTTTGTTTCCAAGTTTAATCTTTTGAATGAAGAATTAATAAAGCTTCATGAAGATATAAAAAGGTCTATAAAGTTTTATAAAGAGATTTAAAAATATTATGTTTCAAAATAGTTTTTAATATTCTTCAAAGTAAGTATAAAAATTTATGAGAAAGTTCAATTTATAAAGAATACTTTATTGTGTTTAAAGTGGATATGATAAGTCAATTGGAAAAAATTATAGGATAAGTTGTTACTAATTTAGATATTAACAAGCTGAAAGAGTTTTTAGTTAAATATTTATTATCTTATTTGATGGATCAAATTCCTATAGCTTTTCAAAGGAGAATGGAATTATTTTCAAGAGTTAAAGATGTTATGAGTAAAAGAGTTTAGTGTTTGGAGAGTTCAGATGAACCATTTAACCCAACCAAAAATCTTGATTATTTTTCACCATTATAGCTTATCTAAATTCAAAGTTATAATATTTTTAAAATATGAATGTTTTTCCTATTTCAGTTATTTTAAGTATCATTTTTATATGTTAAAAATTTATTAAATTGTTTCTTAATTTCTTTTTAATGTCACAAAATGGGGAATAAATTTTGGAAAAAATTATAGGGAATAATAAAAAATAATAATAATAAAATTTTGAGTTATGAATATGAAAAATGTATAGAAATATCTATGTTAGAAAATTTAAAATATATATAGGGAAGATTTATTTATAAAAATATTTTTCTTTATAAGGTATAAATTTGTTTAAAAATTATTTATTCTCATATTTGTAAAATTTCCATTTTTATTTATTTTAATATTAATATTTTTTATGAGTTTTTTTATCTTTAAAATGAGGGATATTTTTTATCATGGGTTGATTCAAAAATTTTGTTAATTTATTTTTTATTTTTATGCTCACAAACACCCAAATTTATGATTTTAATGAAGTTAATTTAAGTGGATTTTAGGATATTAATTACAGTAAAACTATTTTTTATTATGGAATAATATTCAGAATTTAACCCATGGGTGGTAATTTGATTTCTCAAATTGTAAAGTATTTTGTACATGCTTTGTAAGTTGTCTAGAAACACTATTCATACCCGACATTGGAACATATGGTTTGTGTACCCTACGTTTACATATTAGAAACCCTACTTTTGGAAGAAACCCTACTTTTGGAAGAAACCCTACATTTGAAGAATAAACATATGGTTCATAATCACTACTTTTTTAATCAACCATACGCTTCCAACCATACTTTTGGAGTTTATCACTATTCAGACAAACGCTGCATTTGACTTGGTCAATTATGATGTTTTGAATAATGAATTATTTTCAAATTTTCTACAATAGTATCACCAGAATTAAATATCACTTTAAATATATTTAAAGACTGATTCTAAGGCCCATATTCAATAGATTAAATTGTTCTTATTTTTAAGGTAAGTTACGACTTTCTTTGAATGTTTTGAATTCAAATATTCACAATTTACCATGAAATATTTCTAGAGTTGTTTGACCTGAAGGACTTCAACCATCTTGTAAAATACTGATATGTTCATCTTCCAGAGATACATATATTCTTCAACTGAATATACATATGTGTGTTTGAAAATAAGAATTTTTGTTTTTATTTAAAGCTATACTTTAGAGATATACATGTTTTGATTCATATCTAGTTAATCGACTCACTGTTGTTGTTGTTATATTTTTTTGATAATATTTTGTTGAAGTTCATCAAAGCCCATATCAAAGTTACACTTTGGAGACATACATGTTTGATCATATACCTAGTTTTTTCTCTACTATTTTCTATATAAAACCTATTTTATATTGAATTATATTTTTCTACTACTCTAGTTTATTGAAGAACATATACAACTATCAGTTGCTACTACAACTATGTACTGAAGATGTTTCAATATCTACATCCTAATCTATTATTTGTTTAGAGTATAGGATACTCATAATTAGTTGTTGATGTAGTTTCATCTTCTCATACTATGTTGTGGATATTTTAGTTCCTTTTAAAAGAACTATAAGGACTTCTAAAAGCCTTGATTGTTAGGTTTCAACTGCCCGCACTCGATTGTTGAGGTCCCTAGGAAAAGGACCTACTAGTGAAAATCACCAAGCATGTGGAGAGAGTGTTGGTGGAGTAGCCTAAGGGATCTTTGTTACCTAACCACGCTATATTGTCATTTTATTTTCTTCTTTTATATTTCACAACTTACTTATCTTTAAAGGTGAATTAAATAATCTCTTTAATCTCTAGAGGTAAGTTTAGTTTCTATAAAGTTTTTAAAGGAGAAAAATCCACCCCACCCCACCCCACCCCCCTCTTATGTCTTCATATTTTTCATTCTAACCCAACAATAGGTATCATAGGTTGTGCTCTATTATGTTATTTCTCTTGTAGATAATACTTTTTACTTCTACTTACTAACAATTGTTATCGAAGAGAGAGAGGAAAATATCCATTGGATATATTTCTATCCTTGATGATTCTGCTGATTCTACCCAATACCAACGATTGATATCAAAAGTTATCTTCAAGAGGCTATTTTTTATTACTCTAAAGAATTGGAGTTGAAGATACAAATGAATATAATTTGCAATTTCTAATCTTAGAGAGGGTTTGTCGATGATTTGTACACATTATTTTGATAGTGATAATTATGGATGCTAGAAAGAGCACGTGATTATTTATTTAAAAAACTTGGAATAATAGTTTATATGAAGATATTAAAGACTTATGAAATTAATGAAGATGATGTGTAATAATTGAATAATGATCAAGAGAAATAATATGATCTTAATTTGAGATCAATGAATTATATTGTTTGTGGATTAAAAACTGATGAGTTTAATTGAGTCTCTTAGTGTGCAACTGCATTTGAGATGTGGAAGACAATTTAAATTACTTATTAAGGAATTGATAATGTCATAAAACTAAGGTATAATGTTTTTGAGCTTAAATTTTATGCATTTATGTTTCGTTAATATGAGAACATCACTCAGATGAATGGAAGATTGAAAAAAAATTCAATGATATTGCTTCCTTGGGGGTCAAATTGAACAAGAAGATCAATATTTAAGAGTTATCATAGTTTTACCATCTAGGTGGAATGGAATATATACTACTATTCATCAATACACACTAATTAAATAATTGAAAATGGAAGAACTGGTTGTCACATTGATGTTGTATGAAGCTGAGATGCAAGTCGAAGCAGAAAATCATATATCTATCGGAACGGAAGATGTTTCACTTAAAACTACCATCGATGAATCATATGATTCAAGTTATTTAAATTTAAGAAAATAATTATTAGATCTTGCTAAAATATTAGGAAAAATATACAATAAGCGGAAGAAAATGAATAAATATGAGGGATTCTAGGAATGTAAGGAGAAATGTCGCATAAATTCTAACTATCTTGTGATTAAAGCTTAAAGGAAAAATAATTATAAAAGAAAAGGAAAGAAAGTAATAATAAATAACTTGAGTGATACTTTTGATTCAATTGATTAATCTACTAAAAACTATGAATCTAATCATGAAAATCAAATAGTAAATCCATCTCTTATGGATCATGCTAATGATGTACACACTTCTATCTCTCAAGATTATGATTCAGAAAACATGATGAACTTAATAAATATTGTTTTTTTTATTCAAGAAAAATTTAAATCTTTAAAGAAAGATTGTAGAAATATTATAAAATATTAGGATTCTATTTCAATTGATAAAGAGATTCTATCAAAGTAGATTTTATATTTAAGATCTAATTCTTATAAAATTTCTTATGATCTACATAAAGCTTAAATTAATGAATTGTTGGGTGAAATTGATACTTTAAAACAAGCCACTAGAATTATTATTAAAGAAGAAAAATATTTCAAATAAATTATTGAAAAAAAAAAGTTAATAATTATGGAAAACATGGGATTGGTGGTAATGGATAGAAATTCAAATTCTATAGAAATTTTTTTTCCTGGTTCAAAAAGAAATAGTGTCACGAACCAACCCGGGTCGACCCTGAACCGGTCACCCGAACCGATCCATGAAAAGGCCCGAGAGGAATTCTCAATCCTCATGGGTTAGCGACAAGCACTAGGATATAAATAGAGTAAAAATGGGAATGATTCTTCCCAATGAAAATAAAATAAGCAGCAGAAATAAATAGAACAATGCAAAATAAATAGATGACAGGAAAGAAATAAAAAATGATCAACAACATAAGTAACCTGACCATGACCAATACTCTACATAACCCCATGGTTTACCCTCGGATACCAAAACCAAATTTCTCCCAAGGAAATGTGAACCAAGCTGAAACTTGTAGTAGGAACTAAAAATAAGAAAACGCTATAGGCATGAGTATTAAAACTTAGTAGGTGGGCCCAACTAATCTATTCCCATTGAAAAAACGTTAAATCAAGAAAACATTGATTGATAGGTTTGAACTAAAAATATAAATATAAGGTTTACCACACTTTTTATTTTAAAAAAAACATACATAATCCATTTCCCTCAAAATTCAAAACAAGGCACAATAGGGAAAAAAGGGGGAGTTGAGCTTTCTCTTTCAAAACATTTACCAAGAAATCCTTTTTGAACCAATCACACATTCACAATTTTTCCAAAAAGAACCAAAACTGGATACAAGGAACAAGATACTACACAACAAGGGAAACGGCTCCAATAGTACTTGTAAGGGGGGAAACAACAGAAATCCTAGGAACTCAGAGGAGAACCAGAACATACTAATACATGCGATTCATCCTAAAGGAATGCCCTACTCAATGATTTCATAATGCCATAATTCCCGACCCTCACCCTACCTGGCCTGGTCGAGGGGATCAACCCCATATCAATAACAACAAAAATATTCCCCTGCTATAGGCCACTATTAGTGTGCAATCAAACTAGTGTAGCAATCATTCTCAGAAAACCTCTTTGTTATGCTAGGTTCCCATGATATGTTTTTCAAGGGGGGGTGTAATGCAATTCAAACAATAAGCCAAATATATATAACCAAACGCACTACACAATCTTGAACCACCCCATACACCTCAAGGTTAGTCCCCTGCCTTAAAATAATTACTATCCAAAGAAGGTATCATTCCAAGGACCCTCCCATATCATGATCAACCGACTAGGCAAGAGACATGACTCAAGAGGGGTTTTCCAAATATCCTTTTTAAATTTCCAAATGAGCATTTAGACCAAGAATTCACTAAAAATTTCCCAATCACATTTTTAAAGTCATGTTAAAACACGCATGGTATACAAAAGTTCCAAATGGGCTTTCCATCATTTTCACAAAAACAATTTATTTCATAGAATACCATACGCTAACCATTTCGCAGCCAAACAAATATTTGGAAACCCGTTTCAATAATCCAACCCACCATTCAAAATCAAGAACACATTTACAAGGGCCAAGGAGCATATACCACTAATCACTTAATGTGTAAAAACCTATTTAAAGACTTAAATCGCTACTTTGAACTTCACAAATGTGTTTATAAAAACAAACTATGGCAAAATGATTCACTAGTCATTTTTAAAGTGCCAATGATGCCATTTAAATAAAACATGTGGTATGAAAAAATCGATAAAAAATGCACCACACATTAAAATACACTTTTAAAATCATGTACACCTCTAAAAATTTCCAAAACATGATTCGTACTATTCAAATTATTTAATAAACCATTTAAAATTTTATAAAACAATTTTAAAGAGTAACCCACAACTTCACATAAAAAACTCATACAAAGAACACATTTTTGATCAAATGCACACCCACAACGTACCAAAATAGAATACGCATAACTTGCATAGTTGAATAAACTAATTGCACAGTTTATGAAAAGCGGTTAAATAGATCAGGATTGGTTTTCATCAAAAATAGACCTTAATTCACGTGAGCAGGCTATAAATATAAAATGCAAACTAAGTTCCATTAAAAACTAAACTTCTCACCAAACCAATTAATCACAAAACATGCCAAATCAATTAAGCGGGTAAAACTATTATCAAAAACATTGTTTATCTACCATAACCACCTAACTTCTACCAAAGAAATTATTCTAAAAAAATATTCAATGGATATTAAATATTCAAGCAATCAAAGTATTTTTTAATTTTAAAAGGGGTAAAGCAAGTCATCCTACCTCGACCGTGGAAAAACTTCCCAAAACCGGTGTGAAGCTTCGTTTTCACCTCAACTGCACCTTTTCAGGTCAAGAACAAACCCTAATCAGGAAAAACAAACTCAAATTTTAGGAATGAACCATAAAATTGGAACCCTAACTGAAGAACCCTAAACCTATAAGATAAAGAAGAATATAATACCAGAGGGGGAGGAGTAAGGACACTGCCGGAGGAGAGGAATGGCAATGTTATCTCACTAGAAGAGACCGTGCGGTTGGAGGATGGTCAGTTAGAGGTTTTGAGTCACGAGTGGTCCGGAGAAGGAAAGGTCGGTTGCAGGTTGGCCGGAGAAGGGGAAGTTGGCCACTGTTTGGGTGGTGTAACGGAGCTCGATGGCCGGAGGAGGGAGGCTGGATATGGTTGGGTCGAGGCACAAGGGAGGAGGAGGCCGCGTGGGGGAGGGGGTGCGCTGTGAGGGAGATGGGTAGGAGGGAGGTGGGGGTGACTCCAAAGAGAAAGGTTAGGGTTTGTTTTCCTTTTGTTCTTTCTTTTTTTTTAAAAACCATAAAACAAACTTGTATAACTATAATAATTAAAATAATTAATCAATGATAATAGTAGTGGTCATAAAATTAATATTAATAATAATAATAAAAACAACAACAACAACGTAATGCTAAAATTATTTATAAAACCTTTTTAATAGTATTAATTTTTAATAAAAATTTTAATAATGGTAATAAAGATTTATAAAAAAATAATAATAATAATAATTACAATTATCCACAACAATGATAATTTTTTTATTGTTATACTTAAAACACTCGATTGATTTATTTTATTGTTAACACTCATTTAAACTTCATTTCATTACTCTTTTAAATATTTAATTTATTTTGAATACTGGGTAGGCCGCATGGTCTTAGAACTGTGCCCTGCCTGTGCGCCCAGTGCCGCTAAGCCTAAAACACTAATCTTTAAGTAAAAATTAAAAAATTTAAACAAGAACTCCACCAAACCCCGACCTAAGCCGGAACCAAGGTTGAAATAAAACCCAGGTGTGAAAATTCTCCCCACCATAACGCTTTTCGCCCCTGAAAATCCATAACAAGGTCAGACCCCAAAATAGAAATCGATACTCTTTTATAGTTCAAGTAGACTCCCAATAAACAATAAACTAAGAGTTCATGAAACACCACCAACAAGAGAAAGGCAAACAAGAAGAACTCAGGAGACCGAGATGGACTCCCCACTAAGTGACGCCTACCCCCAAAAAGTTTGAACACCCATAGTTGATCAATACAAAAGATATAGAATTTCCACAACATTGGATCCTATCTAAAAACATGAACATCCTAAACATCACCAAGGGGAACACGTACAATCCATCCAAGACAAAGAGCTCGTACCTGAGTGGTAAGGGCTCCTGCTTGGCATCCAAGAGACCCTGGTTCAAAACTGGGTGGAGGTGAATTTTTCGGTACTGTAGAAGTACTGTAGTAGTACTGTAGCTAGAACTGTAGTAGTCACTTTTCAGTACTATAGGAGCTAGAAATATTCACCCAGTTTGGGACTTCGGGCCACCAGTTTGGGCATATGGGTCTCAAGGGACTTCAGTCCATTAAAGGCCTTCGGGCCACAGGGCCTTTAGGTCATAGAGACTATAGAGTAGCCCAGTTCACACAGAGTAGGCCCCAGAAGAGGATCAGAGCAATAAGAGTAGCAGTCACCAGAATCAGAGCTAACCGGATTAGAAGAATGAGAGGGTATGGAAACTACCATCAGGACTAGGCACCATGCAGATTTGTATGGGGAAATGCTATCCAATTAGAAATTCATGGTGGGGTGCTAGGAAATCAATGATGTAGAAGCTGGGGAGGGGCAGTTCTAGCGGGTTGGGCCTACTGGTTATGTATTGGGCATGGTATGCCTCTGGGCCTTCGGGTCATGTATTGTAGGTCATGTCAGGCCTTGTGCCTTGGGCCTAAAAGTCATGTACATTTTCCCCTTCAACCCTTAAAAGGGGAATTATCCATAATAAAATAAAAAAGAAAGCCTTCGGTCCATTCGGGCTACAATTCATCCAATTAAGTGAATGAAAACAAACCCCAGCCCAAAAATACCTTTACAAACTTATTCTAATCAAAACCACTAGAAAACTCTCATCTCTACATTTACTTAAAGTGGGAACTTAGAATTAGGTGGTTCCACATGAGACCACCCACCACCAAACTGATACCCAGAATGAAACACTAATACCGACATGGGGAGGCCCAAATGGAATCCCCACTATAAGTATTGGGATAACACTAAATTAATTCAAGGGTAACTATGTGAGACCCCCTGTGGGTCTCCTCGCCATAAGAACTGATGAGATGATACAAACTTGAAGACTTTCCACATTGACCAAAAACCTCCACCACAAGGGGAGGGGACGGAAGGGCCTAACTAACAGGGCATCAAAACTACAGTTGTAATTATACGAAAAACTACACACCCCCTGAAGAACAAAAACCATGCCACACAAAGGATAGAAATTAAACTAATACCATTTTTACACCACTAGGGTTCTCCTGACTATGCGCTAGCTTCACTCTGGGGCCTATGGCTAGAGCTCCAATGATTAAAGCATCTCTTACCTCACAATCAGGCTTTAGAAACCCCCATACAAAAAACACATATCAAAATTTCACAAAACAAACTTCCATTAAAATAAATGTTTCAAAGGGGGTTTGAAAACAACCATTCTTACAATCGAAGGAAAATAAACACCACAAAATGCCACCATACATGACTATTACATATAAAGAACATTACAAAAAGAGGACCCCAAACTGATCCCACACATCACCCTACTCCTGTGGCGGGATGAGGTGACCTTCGAAGAGTTGGGTCTAGATTCATGGTGATTTTTGGAAACACCTCGATAGAACCATTACAAATGACCCAAGATTCCATAGGCGTGGAAGGTTCTTGGATCACTCAGACACGTCGGCTTCTTGTGAACCTGCTTATCACAATGATGACAGATCACGGAACTGCACTCTGAAGAAGTTGATTGGAGGTCTGAAGGCCTCTTAATTCATCTACCAGCACTACCAGTGTTAGGATGCTTCCCCTTCTTCTTATCATAATCCACTTTACCACTACTAGAATTTGGAGGAATACTCCCAACCATAAGCCCTCCTGTTAATTCTACTTTGTCATGAAAGTATCGATCGAATATATCGAATAAATTGATTAAGTTGAGCTCGGTCACTTTCGACTGCAATTCAGGACGGAGCCCAAACTCAAAATGTCAAGCCTTCACGAGATCATTTTATACATACCCTAGTTCATATGGGACTAGGTCCAACAATCATTGATAAAATTCCATCATTGATCCAACATCCTACTGGAGGCCACACAACTTCATCCTCTTTCTCAGCTTCATCATCATAGAGAAATATTATTGGATGAACAAAGACTTGAAGAACTCATATGTTATATCTTCTCAAGTCTTTCTTCGAGACACAAACATCCACCTTTTACAGGTTGGACCCTCAAACATAAAGGTATCCAACTACACCTTTAATGAATCAGGAAACCCATGGAAACTGAAGTCCCTCTCAATCTTCCGCAACCACTCTTCTGCCTCAAGAGGGTCCTCTTGACCATAAAATAGTAGAGGGTTCAACTTTCAAAACTCAAGGATTTAATCTATAGGTTGATCAACTAGAGTCACTAGTGCAGAAAACATTATTTACATCGGTTATTTTTCATTTTTTATGTCGGTTTTTAGCCGACATTAATACGGACGACGTTATAAATATTGTTTTTTACGTCGGTTATTTAAAAACTGACGTAACAAACATAACATCGCGGTGTTTATCACGTCGGTTATTTAATAACCAACGTGAAAAAACTCGGGGGGGGCAGGGTTTATAAAGTTGGTTATTATATAACCTCCATGATAAACAGGGGGGGTTATCATGTCGGTTATATAATAACGGACGTTATAAACACGTGCGGGGGAGTTTATCACATCGGTTATTAAATAACCTTTGTGATAAACTCCTGGGCGATGGTTTATCACGTCGGTTATATAATAACCGACGTGCTAAACCAGTCCAGGGGGTTTTATCACGTCGATTATTGATTAACCGATGGGATAAATCATTTCTCGTGTCCTTTATCATGTCGGTTATTAAATAACGTACGTGATAAACCATTCCACAGGTGTTTATCACGTCGGTTATGAAAAAACCCGACGTGATAAACCCTTCTAGATTTCTTTATCACGTCGGTTATAAAATATCCGACATGGATGACAGATTTTTTTTAAAAAAAAATCGACTGCAGTCCTCTGCTCTCTCCCTGAATCAACCAGAAACCAAATCAATAATTTGTACCACAAAAACAGAAGGAGATCAAAACATGAACTAAAGAAAATTTAAGCATTTACATTGATAACATATCAAACTTAACCCACTTGATAGCCCCCACCCTCATGTATACCCCCTGGACAGCCCTCCCCCACCCAATTGGAGCCCCCACTACACCCCTAGACTGCCCCCTGACCCCCTGGACAACCCCAAACACACCTCGACAACCCCCCCACCCTCCTAAACAGCACCCCCTCACCCACTTGACAGCCCCCACCACACCCCTGGACTGACCCTCGACCCCTTGGACAGCCCTAAACACCCCTAGACAACCCCCCCCCCCCCCACCCTCCTGAATAGAACCCCCTCACCCCACTTGACAGCCCCCACCACACCCCTGGACTGCCCCCCGACCCCCTGGAAATCTCCAAACACCCCCAGACAACCCCCCCCCCCCACCCTGGACAGCCCTCCCCCACCCCATTGGATCCCCCCACCACACCCCTGGACTACCCCCCCCCCACCCCCACCCTCCTGAACAGCACCCCCTCACCACCTCACCCCACTTGACAGCCCTCACCCCATTGGAGCCCCCACCACACCCATCGACTGTCCCCCGACCCCCTGGACAGCCCTAAACACCCCTCTACAACCCCCCCCCCCCCCCACCCTCCTGAACAGCACCCCCTCACCCCACTTGACAGCCCCCACCACACCCCTGGACTGCCCCCCGACCCCCTGGATAGCTCCAAACACCCCAGGACAACCCCCCCACCCTCATGTATACCCCCCCACACCCTGGACAGCCCTCCCCACCCCATTGGAGCCCCCACCACACCCCTGGACTGCCCCCCCCCCCCCCCCCCCGACCCCCTGGACAGCCCCAAACACCCCTCGACAACCCCCCACCCTCATGTATACCCCCCACCCCCGGGACAGCCCTCCCACACCCCTAGACAGCCCTCCCACCCCGCTGGACTGCCCCCCCCCCACCCCACCGGACAGCCCTCCCAGACCCCTGGACACCCCCAACCCCACTGAACACCCCCCCACACCCTTGGAACCCCTCCCCCCCCCATACCAGAATCCATACCAGAAAAACCATCATAAGTAGACCAAAACAAGAAGTAGAGAAAAATTAAACATTCACATATATAACATTCAAAACATACACTGTCAACTTCAAAAAAAACTAAATCCAACCTAAACGACTGCCAAATACACAATTACAATGAAAATATTCAAAATTACATTTTACATTACAAACAACTAAAATTTAATCAAACCTGTAAAATAATTTGACCAGTCCACTTGTAAGTGTTTGATGTCTTCAACAGTATAGGGTTGAGGGTTATCAAAAAGCTATAAATGAAAAGGATAGTAGTTAACATGTATAATGAATAAATCAAATTGAAATATTATGGCAAATTTTAAGAGTAAATCTTACCAGGTCAAAATTCACAACTGTCCCAGTTGTTATTATTTCATACATAAATCTTAACATATAATATCCACATTCGATGATGCCTTTTTGTTCATGACAATTCTGTTTGAGTGAGTGTAAATTCAATATATTATTTTTATGTAATAAATAAAAAAGTACAAATTATAAATGGATATTTACCTTCGCATTTACATATTTTATCTTTTCATTCCTTTTCTTTGTGTTTTTTTAAAAGTAGGCCCATGCCCTATTAGAAAATAATATGAATGGGGTAAATTTAAAATTCATTATAATATATAAAACTATTGAGAGATTGAAACTTACTTTTCCAATATATTCTTAAAACTTTCCCGCACATCATCATGGACAGATCATATCCAATAAAGTGCTTTATCCCTTGGGCAAAAAACCCCTAACATCCAATGATCACCGATAAAAGGAAATTTAACGTTAGTGGTTTTTTATGTTAAAAGATAATTAACTCTTTAAGAGAGATGTGTTTCATACCTATTACAAAAAGGCATCATCCAACATTGTGTGACTATATTCTTTTCAAGTCTTTCAGCAATATAAAGCATTATTTGTTCCTCATCCAATGCACATGCTTTAGGGGAAATAAATTGTGGGTCCATGAATCCATATACATCTGTCAGCTCATTCCTCTCACAAATTTTATAAAGATACCTAATACAAAATAGACATAAGTATAAATTTTTAATAAATATAACGCAGGGAAAAGGTGTTAAGACTTACATGGAAAAAAATTGCACCACGTTGATGCCCAACTTATCTCCAATAACAAGCTCTATGATATCAGTTTTCATAATCCCCACATTTATTTCATGTCCACAAACATGAGCTTCCATTGGAAACTCATAATGACCCGCCAACAAATTTGAATATCTTGAAAATCTGTCAAGACTACTAGAATCTGTATCTGATGTCATATCCATTTGTCTTTGTTGTTGTCTATATAATATTTCTTTACCTTTGTAGTATTCCTATAAAAATAAATTGAAAAATATATTAGTTTTCAAATGATAAAACAACTTTAATAAAAAAAAAATATAACATTCATACCTCTATGGTAATGAGTCGAAGAAGTCTGGATGGCCAAATTAAAAAATGGTTGATACTATGTCCAATTGTCGCCACCTCATCTGTAGGTAATGGTACCCGAGCTGATCTATCTATAATATCCTGTACAATGACCCTCTAATTCTCTACCTCTAATTGTTGATGATGAACTGTATCTCCTATACAATATACCAACCCATATGCTACTATATGATGTTGAGAATCATCAACATACAACTCGCAATAAGTAGGAAGCTACGGTGGAGGAGTAGGATAAAAAATGGGGTCCGCAGGCTGAGGTGGGGAAGTGGGAGCTACTAGCAGAGGTAGAGGATAAATAAGGGGGTTTGCAGGGGGAGCTGGAGGAGTGGGAGCTGCAGTCTGAAATTTTCTTTGCATGTCTGCAAACATAGACTGCACCAATGCTCTAATCTTTTCCTCTATCGTCGCATTAATATTATGAACTTCAGCCTCCAAGGATTCTATTTTTTTTATAAACCCCCTCAACGTTAGAAGTTGAAGAACGTGGCAACACTTTTCTTACCGATAGACCTGCCGGATATCCTCTTACACGAGCAGGATGTTCGGGCCTTCCCAATGATACAGATAAAATATCTTCCCTCCCAATAGCTGTAAATGTCCCCTGTGAACTCTGCTCCTCAAGAGAGTCCTGTATTAATTAATTGAACATTTCTGTAATGATTGAAACTATATGAAGAAAATGGTTAACTTAAATAAATAAAATAGATATCTTACAATCCTCTCAGCTATGATTCTCGATTCTTCCGAAAGATATTTCCCTTTTTTCCCTTCCGAGCTCTCTTCCATTTTTTATGTCTAGATGGAGGGGATGGAGGGACCACCTCTCCAGAGCTTGAAGACTCGGCTCTTAGTTGTTGAAATTTTTCCGCCATCATTTGTTCTTCCAAAAATGCATACCCTCCCCGAGATAAACTATGAGGGTATACATTTTTATATTGGATCTCCTGGTGATCTTTCTTTGTTTGATATAAATTAAGAATAAGAAATCATTAACAAAACGTTAATAAGATCATTTATATAAGAAATCTTATAAAATTTTACACTTCCCTTACCAAAAATGACTCTTTTATTCTACTTTCAAAAAACTATCTCCATGTGTCTTCATCTATAAAAGGATATATACGACATGGATTGTCATGACTTCTATGACCATAAATGAAATCAGATGAGAGGGTTGATTTGAAATTCCTCCATCTCCTGGCAGCCAACGATAAGCATCTCTTCCTGACTCCTCCAGTGTCAGGAATATAAAATGTCATCTGATAAAGAATAGGTTAAACATATTATATATACTAGAAACATTTAAAGAATAGTCAAACAATAGAAAAAGATCTTACCAAAATCATCTCCCACAACTAAGAGATTATTGCTTTATCCACACTTCTCCAGTCATCATACAGAATTCTTACTTTTATCTTAGCCTGATTTGCTACAAAACTCTTAAAATCTTCTACATTTGGACCTCTAGGAATATCATCATCATCAAACTCAATGACTATCCTCTGATCCTGCGTACGGGCAAGTGATAATTTTGGTAAACGTGTGCACCCATGTTTACCAACCTTTGAACTCTTTGTCGTAATAGGAGCATGTGAATGTTCCTCCCCAGAGGTATGACCAATATGCTCATCTCCAGAATCATGTGGTTGATCAACTGAATGATCTGTCATTATCCTTCAAATCAAAAAAACAAACGTTAGTTCAAAAATATACAAATTCAAATATTTTAATACTACTGTAATCAGAAAATAGAAAAGTGTACTAAGTTACATAATAGTAAACATTGGTAATATGGTAAGCATGTTAAAAAATGGTAAAGATGGTCAAGATGATCAAGATGGTAAACATGGTAAACATGGTAAACATGGTAAACCTGGTAAACATGGTAAAGTAATTGTCACTAAACAAAAATAATAGATATATAATTCATGTAATGGTAAACATGATAAAGTAAACTAAACAAATAAATGTAAACATGAAATAAACATATGTTACCTGTAATTTTAGGAATGTACAAATGGATTGTTTTCCCAAATTCCTTCATCGTGATCGTTCCTTATGGCACAAACCATGTCTTCAACATGCTCATCATTATGTTCTGTTAATCTTTACATGAAAGTAGGGATCTCACATAAATCAGCATCTTCATAAACTTCATCCTCACCAACATATTGTTTTTTCCCTTGTAAAACAACAGCCCACTGCATATCTGATTGATCTACTACATAGAAAATTTGTTTTTCATGTGTTGCCATTATAAAAGAATCAGCTGTGTCTTCCAATCTATTCATATTAACAAGTGTCATTCCAAATTCATTGTTTCTGACACTATTGTTACTGATAAACCATTTATAGTTAAAAATAGGAACTTTAATTTTAAATTAATCAACCTCCCATATGTCTTCAATCACTCCATAATATGCACTTAATACATAAATTGGGTTTTTGTCCTTAGCACTCGAAAAATGCATTGCTTCTGCAAACACCAATACACCACTATTCTGAACTGCACTTTTGTTGTCCTAAGCTTTCGTATGAAATGTATATCCATTAATGTCATAACTGGACCATGTTATCACATTTAAACATGGACCACCCACTATCCATTTTAATGTCTCTGATACATCTGATCTACCAAGGAAAGTCTTTTTAATCCATGACAAAAAAAATTTGTTGTGCTCATTCAAAATCCACATTTCTTTCTTCTTTGGATGACATTGTTTCAACTCATTAATATGCAATGTGATATACGGTTGAGCATCAGCTATGTTATTCAAGATGTATGATTCTAACTTCTTCATCTGTTCAGCTGACAATTATTTGAATTTCAAGCCACGAATCCCCTTTCCCTCATTATTAACTCGTTCATGGCGAGATGGAGGCAAACCTATGTGTTGCGCCGCAGCCAAGTAGCTCGTACAAAACTCTACTACCTCCTCAGAAATATACTTTTCAATAATGGAGGCTTCAGGTCTATATGGATTTTTAACATACCCCTTTAATATTTTCATATACCTTTCAAAAGGATACATCCAACGAAGATATACAGGTCCACAAAGCTTTATTTCTCAAACCAGATGAATCATTATATGCACCATTATATCAAAAAAAGTTGGAGGAAAATACATTTCCAATTGACAAAGTATAAAAATTTCATCCTTTTCCAAAATGTTCAAAGCATTCACATCAATCGCCTTGTTACAAATTGAATTGAAAAAATAACACAACTTCATCATAGTCTTTCTAACACGAATGGGCAATATTCCATGCAATGCAGCTGGTAGAATTTGTTGCATCATGATGTTAAAATCATGTGATTTCATACCTATCAACTTCAAGTCCTTCAATGAGACAAAAAATTTTACATTTGAAGAATAACCTTGAGGCACTTTGATATCATGAAGACACTAACAAAAGCTAATTTTCTCCCTTCCTGATAATGTATGACAAGCTGGGGGAAGAAATGTTCATCTTCCTTTAGGAGTGAGAGCTAACTCCAAACGTATTCCCATTGATAGTAAGTCTAATCTTGCATTCAACCCATCTTTAGTATTTCTTTTAATATCTAATAATGTTCCAATCAAACAATCACATATATTCTTCACCACGTGCATGACATCAATATTATGTTTAACTTCATGATACCTCCAATATGGTAGCTCAAAAAATATTGACCTTTTCTTCCAAATATGTCTATCATTACCAGATTTCTGTGTCTTTCCAAATGTCACATCAAGGTTTTTCACCCTCTCAAAATACAGATCTGGGGATAAAGGTTTTGGAGCAGTATCAAATTCTTGTGAGCCATTGAATGCATTTTTTAGTCTTCTATAAGGGTGATCCATAGGCAAAAACTTTCGATGACCCATGTACATTGTTTTCCTCCCATGATGCAATTGACAATATGACGTCTGTTGTTCGCAAATTGGACATGCTTTATTCCCTTTAACATTGTATCCAGAAAAATTTCCATATGCTGGGAAGTCATTTATAGTGAACAGAAGCACTACATACAGTTGAAAATATTCCATTTTATAAGAATCATACACCCTAATACCATCAGCCCATAACAGTTTCAAATCATCAATCAACGGTGACGAGTAAACATCAATATCATTGCTGGGTTGCTTTGGACCAAAGATCATTATACTCAACATGACATATTTGCACTTCATAAAAACTTTAGGAGAGAGGTTGTAAATTACCAATAAAACAGGCCATGAACTATGTGTGCTACTGAGTGTTTGGTATGGATTCATTCCATCTGTTCACAACCCTAGTCTGAGATTTCTAATTTCATTTCCAAATGTAGAATACTGCGCATCAATTTTCTTCCATTGTGGACAATCAGCTGGATGACGTATTTTTCCATCACATACCTGCTCATCAGCATGCCATCTTAACCTTTTTTCATCATGTGAATTAGCAAATAAATGTTTGAAATGATGAATTATAGGAAGATACCAAAATACCTTTAAAGGGAGATTTGTAATCTCTACATCAGCCTGTGATTTTTATTTCACCTTATATCGTGATGTCACACATTTAGGACACTCTGACAGAAATTCATATTCCTTCCTATATATAATGCAGTCATTCGGACAGGCATGTATTTTCTTGTATCCCAATCCCATCGGGCATAATATTTTCTTGGCCTTGTAATGTGAATCTGGAAGATCGTTATCTTTTGGAAGAATGTCTTTCATCAATTATAGTAGCTCTGTAAAACTTCTGTCACTCCATCCATGTTTCGCCTTCAGGTTAATCAATCTTAACACCGCCGACAAAACCGTAAAATATATACAACCAGGATATAATGGGTTTTCAGCATCACCATATAGACGCGCAACTCTCGGTTCTATCTCAATTTGTTCTACTACAATATCGCGAATCATTTCTTCAATTCCATCGGAGTTACCATCTTGTGAATCATCATCATCAGTGAAATTTTGTCCAGTTTCACCATGCCAAATCTAAGGGTTGTAACTCGAATTAAAAACATGACAAATCAGATGATCTTTTATCTCTCTACTTTTCAACTTCTTCATATTCAAACACTTCAGGCATGGACAGAAAAAAATGTCACTACTTGGAACATTTCGTTTAGAAAATTCCAAAAAGGCATCAACACCTTCCTCGTATTCATTTCTCATTCAATGTTCCGTAATCCAACTTCGACTCATTATTACCTATAACAAATATCAAAAATATATATATTTTTAAGATAAGACAAATATAAGTTTATATGAAAAAAATCATAATTTGAATGTAAAACAATTTTGAAATATAAAACAAATCTATGCGTATTTAAAAAAATATGCTTGAATGTTATTATTAAAACAAAATATAGTTAGATATAACAGTTTTAAATTCCATTGAATAAAAGAAAACCATGGTGCCTACATGGTTGATAGAAAATTGGAGAAAATGGATTAAACCTGAGAATCAAATCA
Organism: Viscum album; assembly: GCA_963277665.1. Classification (NCBI taxonomy): domain Eukaryota; kingdom Viridiplantae; phylum Streptophyta; class Magnoliopsida; order Santalales; family Viscaceae; genus Viscum; species Viscum album. Next base: position 817,843,575 of record OY728134.1, on the reverse strand, counting down.
TATTTAAAATAAAAATTCAGATGGAGAAAATCACAATGTAAATCCAATCATCACGGAACAATCATCATGTCATAATCCCAGAAACCACGATGCAGTAGTCAATCCCTCTGGACACCCCCAACCCTCTGGATAGCCCCCCACCCCCCCCCCCCCCCCGGACAACCCCCAAAACCCTCTGGAAAGGCCCCCACCCCCGTGGACAGCCACCCACACCCACCCACCCCCTTGGACACCCCCCCCCCCCCTCGGACACCTCCCAACCCTATGGACAGCCCCCCCCACCCCCTGGACAGCCCCCCACCCCTCTAGACAGCACCCCCCCACCCCTCCTGAACACCACCCCCCACCCCCGACCCCCTTGGACACCCCCCAACCCTCTGGACAACCCCCCCACCCCCCGAACAACCCCCAAAACCTTCTGGACAGGCCCCCACCCTCTTGGATAGCCCCCCCCCCCCCCCCCCACACACACACACACACCCACACCCTTGGACACCCCCCTGGACACCCCCCAACCCTTTGGACAGCCCCCCACCCCCCGGCCAACCCCCAAAACCCTCTGGACAGGCCCCCACCCCCTTGGACAGCCCCCCACACCCACCCACCCCCTTGGACACCCCCCAACCTTCTAGACACCCCCCCCCCCCACCCCCTGGACAGCCCCCACCCCTCTAGAAAGCACCCCCACCACTCCCGGACACCACCTCCCACCCCCTACCCCCTTGGACACCCCGCTGAACACCCCCCAACCCTTTGGACAGCCCCCCCCCCCCCCCACCCCCTGGACAGCACCCCACCCCTCCAGACAGCACCCCCACCCCTCTTGGACCCCACCCCCACCCCCGACCCCCTTGGATACCCCCCTAGACCCCCCCCCCCCCCCCAACCCTCTGGACATCCCCCCACCCCACCCCCCGGACAACCCCCAAAACCCTCTGGACAGGCCTCCACCCCCTTGGACAGCCCCCCACACCCACCCACCCCCTTGGACACCCCCCTGGACACCCCCCAACCCTCTGGACAGCCCCCCACCCCCTAGACAACCCCCCAAACAATGGTTTACATATAAAAACTAGGCATGGTGAATAACTAAAAACACATGAATTTAATATATACTTCAGCATGAAATAGATGGAATTAAATATTATTAAACATGGTTACTTAAATGATCGTATGATAATTAAAAATAACCATTGATATTCAACTAGTCAAATTATCACAAGTTTTCTCGATAACTAATATCATAATGAGGTAATGGATAATTCTAGAAATCTTAAACATATTGTCAAGGCCTTTTCCAAGGCCTCAAAAAATACTAGGGTAAGCCCTCAGCAGAACCCATTTTTATTTGGAATCATGAGACATAGCGATGCATCGAAGGGCCATAGAGGTCAACAGCCATTACATTATATGTCTAATAGATTCTCATATAAAATAGGATAAACATAAGGAGCAACAACACATGAAATATCATTTCTGAATTTGTACATTTAATCAATAACCATTCTATGCAGTAATATAGGTGAATGAGATCATTAGTTGTCAATGACAACAAAAATTACCATCAATGTCGGGCATTTGCGAAACAAAAACAAACTAAATAGAAGTAGTTGAGGCTTATGTGAATATTGCGAGTCGATCTAATAGATCTAGGGATGATAAATAATATGATGATGGAAAAAAGAGGTAAGATGGTTCGAAATCGAAGAATCTTACCTAGTTTAAACACAAAAATCGCAAAACATAAATATAGACTATCTGGGAAAAAAACGAATGAAAGAAATTCGTGGAAGGATTACTTGAGTGATTCGAGTTGAGATGATAGATCTGAGGAGAGTAAATATGATAAACGATGAAGGCAAAACGAGTTTAACGCAGCGAGATCAACGATTTGATTAGTTTTTACCGTTCGAGAGAGACGAGCCACCGGACTGTCGATCGAAAAATCGTAAATAACAATCCACGGGGCTTGTTAATTTTTTAAATGTTTTATAATGTCGATTATTTAATAATCGATGTTATAAACTGTTTTTTTTTTCATTAATAACGTAGGTTATTATAATAACCTACATTATAAATGTATCATATATGGATTTTTTTATGTCGTTTATTTTATAACCGACGTAAAAAAATCCGCGTGTTGGTTTTTTACGTCGGTTATTCTATAACCGACGTAAAAAAGACATCAGAAATCACAGTTTTTTACGTCAGTTATTGTATAACCGATGTAAAAAACTTCTGTGGGTTGTTTTGTTACATTGGTTATAAAATAACCAACGTCAAAAAGGCCTCAAAAGCCTCGTTTTTACGTTGGTTATTTTATAACCGATGTAAAAAACGAGATATCTACAAGTTTTTTACGTCAGTTATCAAATAACCAACGTAAAAAACCCCCGTGCTTTGGTTTTTTACGTCGGTTATCAAATAACTGACGTAAAAAACCCTCATGCTTTTGTTTTTTACGTCGGTTAATTTATAACTGACGTAAAAAACGAACGCGCGCGATTTGTAACGTCGGTTATTAAAATAACTGACCTTAAAAATCTACTCACCGCATTTTTTACGTCGGTTATTTTATAACCGGCATAAAAAACCAAGTTTCACATATTATCACGTCGGTTATATATAACCAATGTAAAAAATGGTGACGTAAATAACATTTTCTGCACTAGTGAGTGTTCCCTAGAGATGCACCACCCAAAGATGTACCTAAGGAATCCATTGAATCTTCCTAGGGGAAGACACTGAGAAACAAATAAACTAGGAACTTGATGAAAACAGATTCATTACCATTTTAAATTTAACTCTTCAAAATTACCAAAAAAAACTTTACAAAAAAAAATTAGAAATAAGAAAGATCCAAACATATTCACAAGGGGAAACTAGTGTTGGTGGGTGACTTGGACACATGGTTGGAAGCCATGTTCCATTCACTCCACCATCACAGAGAGAATTCTAGGGTAATGTCCCCATCTCTACATGGATTTCTAGACCATGTGATCTCACAGAGGTCACTCCCCAACTCTCTTTTCATTCCCCAACATAAAACAATTCACAAGAATAAAAGAACACCAACTAGCCTGAAAATCCCATGGTAACCTGAGGTTCAGAACAAGCAAGGGTTTATGACGTCCTTCCCATTCCTACACCTTGAATCCCAAAAATCCTACTCCTTCTACCATGACATTACCAAATAACAATGGGCACTCTGAAAAGAAAGGTCCACTCAAGAGTCGACCAGCTATGATACCATTTTTTCACAAACCAACCCAGGTCGACCCTGAACCGATCACCCAATACAATATACATAAAGGCCCGAGAGGTGTTCCCGATCCTCTCGGGTTGGCAACAAGCACCAGGGCATCAACAGAGTAAAAATGGGAATGATTTTACCCAATGAAAACAAACTAAGCAGCAGAAATAAATAGAAAAATTCAAAATAAATAGACAATATGGAAGAAATAAAGAATGACCAACAACACAACTAACCTGACCACGACCAATACTCCACGTAACCCCATGGGTTACCCTCTGATACCAAAACTAAACATCACCCAAGGAAATGGAAACCAAGTTGAAACCTGCAGCAGGAACTAAAAATAAGAAAACACTATAGGCATGAGTATTAAAACTCAGTAGGTAGGCCCGACTAATATATTCCCAATGCACAACCTTTAAATAAATAAAACATTGATTGATAGGTTTGAACTACAAATATAAATATAGGGTTTACCACACTTTTCATTTGAAAACAAACATACATAATTCATTGCCCTCAAAATTAAAAACAAGGAACAAGAGGGAAAAAAGGTAGTTGAGCTTTCTCTTTCAAAACATTTACTTCGAAATCCTTTTTGAACCAATCACACATTCACAATTTTTCCAAACAAAAACCAAAACCAGATACAAGGAACAAGATACTACACAATGATGGAAACAGCTCCAATAGTACTTGTAAGGGGGTAAACACGGGAAATCCTAAGAACTCATAGGAGAACCAGAACATACTAATAAATTTGACTCATCTTGAAGGCACGACTTACTCAATGACATCATAATGCCCTAACACTCAACTGTCACCCTACCTAGCCTGGTCAAGGGGACCAACCCCATAGAAATAATAACAAAAATATTCTCCTACTATGGGCCACTAGTAGTGTGTAATCTAACTAGTGTAGCAATCATTCTCAGTAAACCTCTTTGTTATGCTAGGTTCCCATGCTATGTTTCTCAAGGGGGGTGTCATGAAATTCAAACTATAGCAACCCTAGACTTTTACACATAACATTACCTAATTTTAAGCATAATTATACATCAGAGTATAATACAAGGATCGTGAATTCTAGTGTCTTAAAATACTAGGTACATAAAAATGAAAACATGGGACTAAAAAACACTTCATTATTTAATCTTCATAGAGATATCCTAACTTCCTTTGAGCCCCTAAAACTACATAGGGTACTCTAGGGATCACATGAACTAAGGTATCAGCTCAAATCCCAATAAGGAAATAAATATAAGAATAATACTTCAGCACAAGGGTCAGATATCATGACATAATGATATAAAATGTCATATAGAATCATAACATATAAACATGGGATCATATAAACATGAATTCATAGTAATTTGGAAGCAATATAAATCATGAATTTAGCACGATTCAGGTCTCATTGCACGCAGAGGAGCACAAGTCGGGGTTAACCACCAAGATCGTTGCACATGGTAGCATGAGTCAAGGCCAACCGCCAAGACCGTTGCACATAAGGACTCATGAGACTCAACTTTACCCAATGCATTGGAGCAGTATCAGGGTGCAACCATCTTAATATTTTCATGAATATGCTTTCCGCATAAATAATCATACATAATCAATCATACATAAACATAAAAGAACCCATGGAGAGAAATGGGTATCACATTCATGTCATAAATCATAATGAATGGGCGTATCATAAAAGTGTCTATGAGGGAAAGGAATTAAAACATGCATGGAAATTAATAAGGTAAAATAGGCATATAGAATGGTAAGTGATGTCAAACATAAGTGACAAAATGTAAGAAGATTATTTAGGAAATTCTTAGAATTAAAACATTTTAGTGTAGTTTTAAGGAAAATACTAAAGAGCATTTAAAATTGAAAAGGAAATAATCATTTATATAAAACCATAAGTGAAACAAGAATGTTTTTTTAATAAGAAGACTAATTTTATAAAAAAAATGGTGTCTTAAAACAAACGGTATAGTGCACTTGAAATTGGGTAAAAATTTGGGAAGTTCTCTTAAAATGGGTTTTCTTATCGAAAAGTATTGAGGAGGTAATCATTTAAAAACATGTATATACCTGAAAGAGAATGATTAATGGATCTTGATACATGAGTTTAAAGAGTATACATAGCATTTATAATTTTTACATAAATAGAGTAGATAACTTCAATTGGGTAGAAATAAAGATAGAGCAATCCGAAGGAATAAAGGAGGTTCGGGTAGAATTCCTTACCGAATATCGGCATGGTATCAGGTGTACTTATAGGGGATTAATGAGAGAGAAAGGGATTTCCCATATTTTATACATCATGAGGTCGGTATCAGGAAGGTGAAAAATCATACCCCATCATTAAAAATTACATGTAAAAGGGAATAACATAGAGGATATTCTTGAATAAATGTGAGGAAGAGAGGATCCCTTACCTTAAGTCTGATGGTGATATTTGCTTGATCTTAATGACCTGAATAATCAAATTAGGTTCATTAATTAATAATTATAGAACATCTTTTACATGTTAATAATTTATTATAACCTTTTTGAGTTCATTCAAAACCTTTTGTATTGGTTATGAGGTTTAATTTCATTTTTTGGGTTTGTCTATTTCTTTGGATTTAATGATTGGTTATGAGGTTTAATTTCATTTGGTTATTTGTAGTAAAGGTGAATCATTATATAAAATATTAATTATAAAAGCTTGTATTAATTTGGTGATTTTACTCATAATTAACTTGTTTTGTATTACTATTTTATATCATGTGTGAAAAAGGATTCCAGAAAAAAAAACATAAGATAAAATACGTATTTAATAGTCTGGTTCAACCATAAAAAAATTTTCATGACCATAATTGAATATGGTAAAAGAAATTGATAACCCATCATCCTTGAATGTGATAAATCAACACATCTCAGACGGTGTTTTCATTTATAGTATAAAAGGAGGGGTAAGGAGAGATTATGATAACATATCCCATTATCATAATAAAATTATAGTACACGTATGTTATTGGAGTTATCATACCATTTGGGTAAAGAGATGTGAGGAAAGGAAAAAAGAAAATAAAGGAACTTGAAAGAAAATAAAATAATCGAAAGGATGAATTTACCTCTTGAGTTTATCTCCTTTGAGAGGCTCTTAAGGGGAAAGGATTTGGTCTATCGAGGAGACCAAGGGATTATAGACATGGGGTATGATTTTGGGGAGATATTTGGGCAGAATTTAGGAAATTCACAAGACTTGAGAGGATTTAAGAGAAGAGGTAAGGAGGGGTGGTGTTTATAGTAGAGGGTAGGAGGGTTTTCTTAATATTTTAATCATTCGTTTAATATTTTTCCATAAGAAAAGCAATAGTAATGATTATTGTGACCAAAAATAGTAATATGTGAATGTGAATTCAAACCAAAGTCCATTTACATCATTAATTTCTCAATCATGATGCAGAAATTCAGGTTTTAGCATTTATTGTGAATTATTGTATTTTACTATTTATCAAAAATTCAAGTATTTTTGGAAAATACCAAAAATCACCTTAACCATTTTTTTGACATTTAGAATCCAAAAATGAAATCAATATTTCAAAAATAATTTTCTAAATATGATTAATTTAATTTTTAATTAAAATCATAATTTACTTGAAAAATATAGATTTTAATACTATAACTGATTTTATAATGCTTTAAAAAATTATATAAGGTCTTATAAAATTATTTTAAAACTAGAATAAATAAAATTGTTAATTTATGAACACATTTTAGGAAAATACATTTTATTTTAAATTAATTAATTAATTGTAATTAATTATTTATGACTTATAAAAATACCAATACTTTACTATGGTCATATTATCACTTATAAGATGACTAAATTTTATTTATATATACATGGATGAGGTTACTATTCTTTTGGATGATTTAATATTTATAATAATTATTTTACTATTCATATGGGTAGGTTACTGTTCATAAGGGTAGGTTACTATTCACCAAAAATTAAGTTTGTCTTATCGGACTCCAAATATCTTACTGATCGCAACTGTGTATGTCCGATTTTAAAAATTCAAATCATAGAGGTTACAATATTATGTTTAAAGGTCACATAGCACTTACTAGTTCATTATGTTGCAATTTCATGTGATTATATGACATAATTATAAGAAGGTAATTTCCATTGATAAAAAATTGGGTTGTTACATTATTCCCCCTTTATGAAATTTCACCCTCAAAATTTTTTTCTTTACATTTTAATCCATAAATAGGTACCGGTACTTTTCCTTCATTGCCTCCTCTAGTTATCATGTTGCCTCTTCATACTTATGGTTCTCCCATAGTACTTTGACTAGGTGATTAGTTTTGTTACATAGAACTTTATCTCTATGATCTAAGATCTTCACTAGCTTCTCCTTGTAAGAAAGATCGTTCTCTAAGTGTTCCACCTATGAAAATAGTACATGTGAAGGATCTGGTATGTACTTCCTTAAGAGGGATACATGGAAGATATCATGTACTTTAGACATAGTAGGTGGAAGTGTCAGTCGATGGGCCAAAACCCTGACATGATCAAGAATCTCGAAGGGGCCGATGTACCTAGGAATTAGATTTCCTTTCTTCACAAACATCATGACCTTCTTCCATAGAGATATGCATAGAAATACCATGTCCTCAACATTGAACTCAAGGTCTCGTCGATAATTTTCTGCATAACTCTTTTGTCGATTTTAGGATGCCTTGATGTGATGCTAAATAGTTTTCACCTTCTTCACAATTTTTTCGACCATTTCAAGTCCTATCAGCTTACACTCACTGACTTCATCCCAACACACCAGTGTTCTTCACCTTTTCCCATAAAGGGATTCGTATGGTGCTATTCAGATGCCCGAGTGGAAACTACTGTTATAGGAAAATTTGACCAGTGTAAGATGTTGGTATCATCCTCCTTTGAAGTCCATATAACATACTCTCAACATATCTTCTAGTGTATGAATAGTTTTCTCATATTGTCCATCATTTTGAGGATGATATGCCATACAGAAGTTCAATTCAGTTCTTAGAGCATGTTGGAGACTCTTCCAGAACTACTAGGTGAGTCTTAGATCTCTATCGGATACAATAGATAGTAGTACTCCATGTAGCATTACCACTTCTTTGATATATATCTGTGCAAGTTGATCCAATGTGAAGTCCTCTGGAATCGCGATAAAGTGACTTGTCTTTGTAAGACGATCCACAATGACCCATGTAGCATTGTTTCCTCTAAATGTCCCTGGAAGTCTAGTGAAAAATTCTATAGTGATTTTCTCCCACTTCCATGTCGGTATGGGTAGTGGTTGCATCATCCCCTTAGAATTCTATCTTTCAGCCTTCACTTGTTGACATACCATGCACTTTGATGTATACTCAGCAGTCTCCTTCTTCATATTGTCCCACCAAAAGTTCTCTCAGAGATCTCGATACATCTTTGTGCCCCCTGGGTGAATAGAGAAGGTTGAGTTATATGTGTCATTCAAAAGATCCTTATATATCAATGGATAGGATGGCACACATAATCATGACCCAAATATTGAAAATCCTTCCTTATCAATCATAAACTCATAGGATTTCCAATTTTTAATGGCTTCCACCCTTTTCTGAATTTCCACATATTTTCTTTGAGCATCCTTTATTTTCTCCATGAGGGATGGTCATTTGAGAAAGGATTGATGATGTTCCTCTCTTAATGATTATTAGGTCCATCCTCTGAAAATCTAAGAAGATCATATCCTTTTCAATTCTCATCTTTGATAAAGATACAGGATCCTTTCTACTCATAGCATCTGCCACCTTATTTTCCTTACCAAGATGGTAGTGGATTGAGAATTCATAATCTTTGATGATCTCTAACCATCTTCACCAATGCATATTAATCTCTTTTTGTGTGAATATATATTTTAGACTCTTATAATAATTATATATTTCACACTTCTCCCTATAGAGATAATGTTTCCAGATTTTTAACGCAAAGATCACATCCACCAACTCTAGATCATGTGTAGAATATTTTTTCTCATGGATTTTCAGCTACCTTGAGGAATAGGATATCACTTAATCATTTTTCATCAGCACGCGACCTAAAAACTTATTTGAAGCATTACTATACACCACAAAGAGTTCTCCACTTATTGGGAGTGTGAGTATTGGCATAGTGATAAGCTTATTTTTCAACTCCTTAAAGTGGTCTTCACATTCTTGAGTCTAGAAAAACTTTACTCCCTTCTGTGTCATATTGGTCTTTGGGTTTGAAAATAATGAGAAGTTCTTCACAAATCATTGATAATACCTAGCTAGACCAAAGAAGTTGTGGATCTCTATTACAGATGTTGGCATAGGTCACTATTCAATTGTGTTTGTCATGGAAAGGTCCACAGATATCCCTTTACTGTGATACTTCCTCCATCTAGAACTCACATTTACTGTACTTTTCATACATCTTATCCTTTCGCAAAGTTTTTAACATGGTATCTAAATGCTCCTCATGTTTATTATTTCTCTTGGAGTATATCAGAATATCATAAATAAAGACTACCAAAAATTTGTCGAGGTAATCTCTAAAGACTCTATTCATTAAATCCATGAAAATTTCTGGAGCATTAGTGATTCTGAAAGGCATCACTATGAACTCATAGTTTCCATACCTCTTTCTAAAGGCAGTCTTGAGAATATCTTCCTTCCTCGCCTTTAATTGGTGATATCCCAACCGAAGGTCCACCTTATAGAAATAACTGGCCCCATAAAGCTAATCGAACAATTCATCTATCCGAGGCAGGGGATACTTTATCTTTATCATGGTTTTATTGAGCTCATGATAATCAATACAGAGGCATAGTGAACCATCCTTCTTCTTGATGAAGAAGACTAGAAATTCCCACAGTGAAGCACTTGGGCATATAAAACCCTTCTCTAGATTCTCCTGTAACTGCTTCTTCAGCTCTTCCAATTCTATAGTGGCCATTCTATAAGTTTTCTTTGATATAGATAGGGATCCATCAATAAGTTCAATTGAGAACTCAACCTCTCAATCAGGAGGAAGACCAAGAAACTCTTCATGGAATACATCAGTGTAATACCTTGATATGGGCATGTCTTCAAGCATGATTCTCTCCATTATCTCAATCATTTGAGTTATACATGCCTGCTCATAAGGAAATAATATCAACAATTGAGACAATGATTCTAAAGGAGATTCATTTTCCTCCTTACACTTGTAAAAAATTGGAGGATGCTTTGGGATGTGAAGAGTGATCTCACTTTCCTAAAAATTGATGTTGGATTTTTATAAAGATATACAACCATGACAAGATAGCATCGAACTCTACTAAAGGAAGTATGATGATATTTTCCAGGAGGTTCAGTCCACAAACGTTAACTGAGGAGGATTTCTAAACTGTGGATGAAATAACTACCCCATTCCCTATTCTCACAGATAACTTATCCTCCAAATTTTGAGGTGGTGTTTGAATAGTTATACTAAACTTGAAAGTTATGAAATAATGTGTAGAACTAGAATCAAATATTATGTTCACTATTCTTGAATGAATAAATAGTGTACCTATCACCACATTGTTGTCCGGCTCCACTTCAGCAGTATCAATATCAAAAGCCCTTCCTTATTGCCTTGGAAGTTGTTGTTGATTTCCTCCAACAACCCTTGGCTTAGGGCAATTGTTTGCATAATTCCCATATTCCTTGTAGTTGTAACACTACACCACTGGTTGAGTGTTTATCTGAACCTTCTTTTCTTCTTCCACATTATTGGGATTTTTAATATCTCTTCAGCAATTTTTATCCACATGTCCCAGCTTCCCGCATTTGAATCAATTCTTGGTTCCCTTTAGATAGTTCCCAGGATGCTCATTCCCAAAATTTGTCCACGTGGGGTGATCGGGCTTCTTTCCATCATGGAATTTATTTGTGAAACCTCCCACATTAGATTCCATTTTCCTCTTTATGTCACTAGGCCCACGATACCACTGAGAGTATCCAATCTCCATTTCAACCTTAATGGAACAACAGACAATATACTCATAGCTTTCAAAGTCTCAAATCACCAGTGCTTTTCGTAGACTCGAATTTAGTCTACTAAATAATTGATCCACATTACTTTTGGTGTTCATGAAAAATCCATAGGCATGCGTTGAAAGCCTTGTAAAGTTTGCTTCATATGCCCCGATTGAATCATCTTCCTTCTGCTTGAGTCTAAGGAACTCTCTTTCCATCTTGAGATGGAGGGTTCAGGGAAAATATTTATTGAAATAAATTATCTTGAATTCCTCCCAATCCATGGATTAAATTTCCTCCTAGGGCTTCGCATATTTGATCAATGTCCACCACTGATCAGCTTCCCCATCAAAACGATAAACTTCTAGTATGAATTTTTCTTTTTCTAAGCACTGGAGGACAAAGAATATCTTTTCAATGGAGTTAATCCACTGTTCTGCGAGGAGGGTATCAGAAGATCCACTAAACATGGGAGGCCTTTTCTGTATGAAGTATTCAATGGCAACTTGATCTTTCCTTGGATGAGGAGTTTGTTCCACATGATTCAAGTTATTATTTATAACTTGAGCTAGCTGAGCAAGTATTGTCATGAAGTTTTGAGAACTCGTTCCCATCATATTGGGAATATCAATAGGAAAATATTCACATTCCTTATCACATTGATTGTTATCATGTGTTCTTCTATTTCCTACCATTAACTAAGAAAAATAAAATACAATTAGAGGGCTTTAATACTTAGTTATTGAGCACAAAAAGGAAACTTCGAACATAAATGGATAAACTTGTAAAAGAGAAGTATATCCTAACTTGTGATTACCTATGTTTCAATCTAGGTTATCCTTGATCTATTTCATAACTTATATTCTAATGGGATTTTTTTCATTCCCTTAATAATGGTTTGTACCAAGCTTATGAATTTACCAAATCATATCCCCTGGGAGTGTCAAACCAAGAGTGCAGCAAGACCCATTGTCATGCACCAGTTACCATTTGAGTCTCACTCAAAGTGGTGTTTTTAGGTTTTACCCCTATAAACATTTGTGCTAGATCCACCTATACCTATTTGTATCTAGGAAGTGATATATTTTCTTGATAAACCACTTACTCTATACTTACCATAATTTAGGGGTGTTTTCTTATACTTAGTCTCATCCTTAAGGATCTTACTAAAGTGCTCTATTCCTAATCTCCAAAAATAATTATACCATTCTCTAATACCAAATATAGTGACCCTGTCCTTTTACACGTAACATTACGTGATTTTAATCATAATTAAACATCAAAGTACAAGCCAAGGATCGTGAAGTCTAGTGTCTTTGAAGACTAGGTATATAAAACTGAAAACATAGGACTAAATAAAACAATTATTTATTTAATATTCACAAAGAGGTCCTAACTTCCTTTGAGCCCTTACATATTTATAGGGTGCCCTAGGGATCACATGAACAAAGAGATGAGCTCAAAGCTCAGTAAGGAAATAAACATAAGAATAAGATTTTAGCACAAGGGTTAGAGATTATGACATAATGATATAAAATGGCATATAGAATCATAAAATATAAACATGAGATAATATAAACATGAATTAATAGTAATTTGGTAGCAACATAAATCATGAATTTAGCACAATTCAAGGCTCATTGCACATAGAGGATCATAAGTTATAGTTAATCAACAAGATCGTTGCACATGGTAGCACAAGTCAAGGATAACTGCCAAGACTGTTGCAAATAATGTCTCATGGGACTCAACTTTACCCAATGCATTGGAGTGATATATAGGTGCACCAATGTTAACATGTTTATGAATATGATTTCCACATAAATAATTATACATAATCAATCATACATAAACATATGGGAACCCATGGAGATAAATGGGTATCACATTCATATCATAAAGCTTAATTAATGGGTGTATCATAAAAGTGTCCATGAGAGAAAGGAATTGAAACATAAATGTAAATTAAAATGGTAAAATATGAATGTATCATGGTAAGTGACGTCAAACAGAAGTGAAAACATGTAAAAAGATTATTTAGGAAATTCTTAGCATTAAAACATTTTAGTGCGGTTTAAGGAAAATACTAAAGAGCATTTGAAATCGAAAAGAGAATAATCATTTATATAAAACCAGAAGTGAAACAAGAAGGTTTTAATAATAAAAAGACTGATTTTATATAAAAAATGGTGGCTTAAAACAAATGGTAGAGTTCACTTGAAATAGGGTAAAATTTTGGGAAGTTCCCTTAAAACGGGTTTTCTTATCGTAAAGTATTGAGAAGGGAATCATTTAAAAACATATATATCCCCAAAATAGAATGATGAATGGATATTGATACATGATTTTGGAGAGTATACACAACATTTATAATATTTACATAAACAAACTAGATAACTTCATTTGGGTAGAAATAAAGATAGAGCAACCTGAAGGAATAAAGGAGGTTTGGGTAGAATCCCTTACCGAATATAGGCATGGTATTAGGTGTACTTAGGAGGGATTAATGAGAGAGAAAGGTATTTATCATATTTTATACATCATGAGGGAATAATGGGAAAAGTGATAAATTATACCCCATCATTAGGAATTACACATAAAAGGGCATAACATAGAGGAGATTCTTGAATAAATGTGAGAAGGAGAGGATCCCTTACCTTAAGTTCGATGGTGATCTTAGCTTCATCTTAATGACCTGAATAATCAAATTAGGTTTACTAATTAATAATTATATAACCACTTTTACATATAAATGATTTATTATAACCTTTTTGAGTTCATTCATAACCTTTTTGATTGGTTATGAGGTTCAATTTCATTGTTCGGGTCCGTTTGTTTCCTTGGTTTTAATGATCGGTTCACTTATATTCATGTTAGGATACACATGTATGATGAGAGTGGTTGTCCAGAATTGAAGTTATATTTTATTATTAAACATCCATAATGTTACATTATTGTAAAATTCATTGTTTTATTTGGATTGAAGGTGAATCATTATATAAAACATTAATGATAAAAGCTTGGATTAATTTGGTGCTTTTGCTCATAATTAACTTGTTTTGTATTACTATTTTACATCATGTGTGAAAAAGGATTAAAGAAAAAAACATACGATAAAATATATATTTAATATTTTGATTAAACCATAAAAAAGGTTTCATGACCAGAATTTAATATGGTAAAATAAATTGATAACCCTTCTTCCTGGAATGTGATAAATCAACACATCTCATACGGTGTTTTTATTTATAGTATAAAAGGAGGGGAAAGGAGAGATTATGATAAACTATCCCATTAGAATAATATAATTATAGTACATGTATGTTACTAGATTTATCATAATATTTGGGTCAAGGGAGGTGAGGAAAGAAAAAATAAAAGAAAGGAACTTGAAAGAAAATAAAAGAATCGGAAAGAGGAATTTACCTCTTGAGTTTATCTCCTTTGAGAGCCTCTTAAGGGGAGAGGATTTGGTCTTTCGAGGAGAAAAAGGGCTTATGGACGTGGGGGAGGAGCTTGGGGAGATATTTGGATAGAATTTAGGAAAGTCACAAGTCTTGAGATTGGTGAATAGAAGAGGTAAGGAGGGGTGGTATTTATAGTGGAGGGGATGAGGGTTTTCTTAATATTTTAATCATTAGTTTATTATTTTTCTATAAGAAAAGCAATAGTAATGATTCTTATGACCAAAAATAGTAATATTTTCACATGAGTTTGAACCAAAGGCCATTTACATCATCAATGACTCAAGCATGATGCATAAATTCAAGTTTTAGCATTTATTATGAATTATTGTATTTTACTATTCACCAAAAATTGAAATATTTTAGAAAATCCCAAAAATTCACCCTAACCATTTTTGGAAATGTAGAATCTAAAATTAAATCCATTTTTCATAAATAATTTTCTAAATATGATTAATTTAATTTTTAATTAAAATCATAATTTACTTGAAAAGTATAGATTTTAATATTATAACTGATTTTATAATACTTTCAAAAAATTACATAAGGTCTTATAAAATTATCTTAAAACCAGAATACATAAAATTGTTAATTTATGAACACCTTTTAGGAAAATACATTTTCTTTTAAATTAACTAATTAATTGTAGTTAATTATTTATGACTTACAAAAATACCAATACTTTTACTATGGTCATATTATCACTTATAAAATGCCTCAATTTTATTTATACATTTATCAATGAGATTAATTTTCTTTTAGACAATTTACTATTCATAAGGGTCATATTACTATTCATAAGGGTACGTTACTATTCACCAAAAATTAAGTTTGTCTTATCGGGCTCCAAATATCTTACTGATCGCAACCATGTATGTCAGATTTTTGAAATTCAAATCACAGAGGTTACAATATTATGTTTAAATGTCACAGAGCACTTAGTAGTTCATTGTGTTGTAATTTCATTGATTATATGACATAATTATAAGAAGGGAATTTTCATTGATAAAATGTCAGGTCGTTACACAAACAACAAGACAAATATATCTAACCAAATGCACTTCACAATCTCGCACCACCCCGGCCACCTCAAGGTTGGTCCTCTACCTTAAAATAAGTATTATCCAAAGGAGGTCTCATTCTGAGGACCCTCCCATGTCATGATCAACTGACTAGGAAAGATACATGACTCAAGATGGGTTTTCCAAATAGCCATTTGAAATGTAAAACAGGCCTTTAGACCAAGAATTCAGCAAAAAGTTCCCAAGGACATTTTTAAAGTCATGTTAAAACACACACGGTATACGAAAGTGCCAAAAAGACTTTCCATCATTTTCACAAAAAACAATTTATTTCATAGAATACTATATGCTAACCATTTTGAAACCAAACAAATATTTGGAAACCCATTTCAATAATCCTACCCACCATTCAAAATTAAGAACACATTTACAAGGTCCAAGGAGCATATACGACTAAGCACATAATGTGCAAAACCCTATTTAAAGACTTAAATCGCTACTTTGAACTTCACAAACATGTTTATAAAAACAAACTATGCCAAAATAATTCACTATTCATTTTTAAAGTGCCAATCAGGCCATTTAAAGAAAACACGTGGTATGCACAACTTGATAAAAAATGCACCACATGTTAAAATCCACTTTTAAAATTATACGCACCTCTAAACATTTCCAAAACATGATTCCCACTATTCAAATTATTTAATAAACCATTTAAAATTTTATAAATTAATTTTAAAGAGAAACCCATAGCTTCACATAAACAAAACTCATTCAAAGAACACATTTTTTATCAAACGCACACCCACAACGTACCAAAACAAAATATGAACCACTTTCACAGTTGAATAAACTAATTTCACAATTTATGAAAAGAGATTAAAAATATCAGGATTGGTTTTCATCAAAAACACACCTTAATTCACATGAGTAGGATACAAAATATAAAACACAAACTAAGTTCCTTTAAAAACTAAACTTTGCACCAAACCAATTAATCACAAAACATGAAAAATCAATTAAGAGGGTAAACTATTAGCCCAAACATTGTTTATCTACCACAACCACCTAACTTCTACCAAATCAATTATTCTAAAAAACAAAAATAATTAATTAATTTTCAATAGATATGAAATATTCAAGAAATCAAAATATTTTCTAAATTTAAAGGGGGAAAAGAAAGGGATCCTACCTCGACTGTGGAAAAACTTCCTGAAACCTATTAAAAGCTTTGTTCTCACCTCAACTGCACCTTTTTAGGTCAATGAAAAGCCCTAATCATGAAAAAAAGAACACAAATTTTAGGAATGAACTGTAAAATTGGAACCCCAAACGAAGAACCCTAAACCTGGAAGAGAAAGAAGAATAGAATACCAAAGGGGGTGGAGAAAGGATGGTGCTGGATGAGATTCATGGAAATGAGAGCTCACTAGAAGATACCGCACGGCCAGAGGAGGGTCGATCAGAGTTTGGGGGTCACGGGTTGGTTGTAGAAGGAAAGGTCGGTCGTGGGTTGGCCGAAGAAGGGGGGTCAGCCACTATTCGGGTGGCGCGTCGGAGCTGGATGGATGGAAGAGGGAGGCTATCCGCAGTTGGGTCTAGGTGCATGGGAGGAGGAGGTCACGTGGGGGAGGGGGTGCGCTGCAAGGGTGAGGGGTAGGAGGGAGGTGGGGGCGACACCAAAGGGGGAGGTTAGGGTTTGTTTTCCTTTTTTTCTTCCTTTTTTTAAAAAAAACCTAAAACAAACCTGTATAACTATAATAATTAAAATAATTAATCAATGATAATAATAGTAGTCACAACATTAATATTGATAATAATAATAATAACAAAAACATAATGCTAAAATTATTTATAACACGTTTTTAGTAGTATTAATTTTTAATAAAAAATTTAATAATAATAATAAATATTTATAAAAAACAAATTTAATAATAATAATTACAATTATCTGCAACAATATTAATTTTTTTTATTGGAATTCCCACCTCTCATGTACCACTCGTCTTTGTGGGTCATCCGGTGTCTCATCGGGTGGGAAGAATGGGCGTACTTCACCTGGCTGGCGGCTTACTATGTCGAACCATCACTGATCGAGGTGTTTCCCTATGGGATGCTATGTCATCTCAGCTAGCAATGGCTTTTTCCCGACTAGGGCATTATGAAATATTCATGGGGAGGGATGTTCCTTGGAGTGGAGGGATCTAAAAGGCCACTCCCGAGGATTCCCTTTCTTAAAAAAGAATATTAATTTTTTTATTGTTATAATTAAAACACACGATTGATTTATTTTATTTTTAACTCTAATTTAAACTGTTATCATTACTCTTTTAAATATTTAATTTATTTTGAAGATCGGACAGGCCGCACGGTCTCTGAACCATGCCATGCCCATGCACCCGGTGCTGCTAAGCCCAAAACACTGATCTTTAAATAAAAATTCAAAACTTTAAACAAGGACTCCACCAAACCCTGACCCGAGCTAGAACCAAGGATGAAATAAAACTCAGGTGTGACAAATAGTATATTTGTTGTTAAATTTTTTTACTGTGTAATAAACATACATTATTAAAATGAATACTATTTCAGAAAATCTTAATTTTGTGGTATCAAACATGTTTATTATTCAAAATAATTATCTAACTTTAATTATGGAGTCTCTACTCAACAAAAAAATAGATTTGGTTACCTAAGTCTTTAGTTTCTAACACTACCGAACCCAAAAGAGTATGAGTGGAAAAAGGCACTTGTATTTGATATATTGCAGGTGTACACCACTATAATTCATTGTTATATCATTAATTGGATACTTAAAAATATGGAAATTTCTTTTTATTGAAAAATTCATATAGCTAGAACTATTAATATAGGATGTATTTCATTTCCATCTTAATATTTGATTTAAATGCATTAACTATTTTATATAGGGAGAGCTAAATTGTTTATTATCTTTATGCTTAAACTGTTAAAAATATTCTCACTCTATTATTTTATGTGATGAATCAATTTGTTAAAATTTTGATTACATCATATATACTTCTTAAATATTATTTAATTACATATTGATATATGTAAAAAAATTGTTAAAGTATCTTAATTTGTATAAAAAATTATTATTTTAAAAAATGTTTTATATATCTTGTAAAAAACATTATCTAGGAGCATTATAATTTAGGCAGAGCACATAATACTTTCTTATGTTAATTTAAAATCATATAAAGAAATAATGGGTTTATTTTAAGAAAACAGCATCCTTAATTTGATCTTCCATTCTGTAAAACTTTATATTCAAAATTCTTTTCTCAAAAATGTTATTCATTTACCTAAAGTTTTCCTTAAAAATAGTTTTCTTGCATAAAATTTCCTTTTCAAAATTAAAATATGAAATGATTAATATGTATTTTTGATCGGGAATCTAAAATATCAAATGCAATATATCATAATGAAACCTTTATTCTTACTCTTTTGAACCCTAAAATCTACTTCTCAAACCCTCTTAAACATTTTTTCTTCATTATTTAAAATTCCAAACTCAATGACTTCTGAAGAAGCCAGTCCAAGATACATATAACAACCCTACTCTTTATTTCACATTAATAAATGATTTATTACATAAGATTATACTTAATACAACCTGGGAGATCAATAATTATAGTGTATTTGGGAATTTGGTACACTGCATAACAACTTAAAATAGGAAAAAACAACATATTTATTAAAAACTTCCTTAACATGCTCACACTTAAAAATCTATGGGATAACTTGGGGACATACATAAGAAAGGGGTGACCTATAAAGCCCAGTAAGGGAATAAACATGACATAACTTGAGTAAATAAATACATGTTAGAAAATAGTCATATCAATGGGGCATAAAAGGTGTTAGAATAATAAACATGAACAAAGAGTCATAATATAGTATGATAATCATAAAGGAAACATATGATATGCGGCAACAAATTGAAACACTCCATCATAAACATAGGTCAAGGCTAACTGCCAAGACATCATGATGGAAAAAGTCCCATAAAGGAATCAAGTTTTCTCTTTGTCCCAACATAATGTCTCATTAGACTAAACATTATCCAATGCATTGGATCTCTGTATAATTCCAAGCACACCTGTCACATTTATTTCATTCTCATGCTTAAGTGTCCCACATAGATCATAAAACATGGAATCATTTATCATCACATTTTATTCCATGATCATGGAGTGTGTAATACATACATGTAAGTCCCAAGACAATGAATTATAATTGTATAAAGGTTAACACACTTGATAGTAAACGGGTATGGTATTCACTACACAATTGTTTTGGTATGGAAAATCACGGTGAAATTTCGGCAGCATAACAGCGTCACTTAAAAATTCATAAAATGGGTTGATGAGAGATAAAGGGTTATCTCATCATTTGGAAATCAAATGGTAAGTAATAGGGACATGGAAATACATATCCCAACATTATGAATTGGAAATGTAATGCATAAGATAATAAAGAAACTTGAATAAATAGGGGAAGGTGAGGATCCCTTACTTGAGAGTGTGACTCCAAATTCTTGGGGAGGAGCTTCTTGAGAGCTTGGGGGAGACTTTGGAGTACTATAGATATGGGAGGTAAGACTAATTACATTCTACGAGGATTTTTAGTGAAAATAAATGGGAGCTTGGGTGGGTTTATATAGGAAATGAGTGGGGAATTCTTTATCATTTCTCAAACTTAGGTTTTGGACTCTATATAATAAAATAACCAAAACCACAAACCTTAACATGGTTTTTTCCCATGGTTTCTACCAAATGGGAGTGGATTTAAATATTTTATATGGACAAGGTCTGAACATAATCACATAATATCCTTTCTTATGTGTAAGTGATTCATACTCTTAAAGAAATGATTTTTAAACTATAAAATATATTAATGGTTTTGGAGGATTCGTAAAGGCTTTATAAAATTAATCAAATAAACATAAAATAACATTATTTTAAAAGGACAACATGTATTTTCTCATGGATATCATTTATAGTATTTATTACATCACTTTTCGGTCATTGTGATGTCATAATACACACCGTATATTTATACCATATTTAATTTTTTACCTGAAAATTTGATCGTCTCATAAAATTATAAAAAATTCACTGTTGGGTAATTTTGATGTTTTGATTTTAAAAATAATATTTATTTTATCTAAATAATTTTCTAAATATGTGCATTTACAATTTTAGAATAAGAATTTACATTTATTGAGAAATGTTGGGTTTTTTGACAATAATTGTTTCCAAACCCTTATAAAAATTACATTTGACTTCATAAAAATTATATGATCATTTATATTTAATAAAAATTATTTAATAATAATATTTTATTAAAATATTATTTATTTAAAAAATCCATTAATTCATCAAAAATAAATTCCTTAATTGAATTTGAATATTACCCAAAAATACTATTTTTATTTTATTATATGAAAATAAAAATCATTTATAAAGTAACAATAATAGAATGAAAATATATTCATTATTCTATAAAAAATAATTTAAATATTCATATCACTAGGGTCTTTATATATATCCCTTTAATACGCCAAAAAAATCCCTAAGAGTAAGGTGTGTGATGGTGAGACATCCATGGGGTGGTTCAGCGTACATGGTTTAGGTCATGATCTTGATGATCTTGAACTTCTCTCGTAAATGGTTTTTCTCATGCATAAGTTGTTAGGTATTAGCTTGGGAATGGTCAAGGGAAAATCCCAAAGATTTTATCTCACTTGGAAGATCCAATAAATGGGATTCATAGGGTACGATCCTACTAGTTGGGGAAATCACTTCCTTTATCTATGTTGGTTGGATTTGTTAAAACCCTATATTTATATTAATCATGTGATCACTGTTCAACAACTATATCATCAATGGTAAAGATACTTAACAATATTTTAAATCTGATATGATATAATAAAACCAAATAAGTGCATGTGTTTTCTATACCCATATTATTTAATAATACATTTAATTGAATCACAAGGTGAATTTTATTTATAATAGTTCGTCCTATTGCAATCTTCCCCCATTAAGAAATTTCAACCTTGAAATTTTCATTTCCCACACTAAAATAGATAAGGATAACTATGTTTCATCACTTCCTCCAGTTCCCATGTTGCTTCTTAAAACTTGTGGTTTCTCTACAACACTTTGACCAGGTGCATTGTATTATTTCATAGAACTTTTTCTCTACGATCTAAGATCTTCACCGGCTACTCTTCATATGAGAGATCATTCTCCAATGGTACCACCTATGGGTTGAGTACATATGAGGTTCTTGGTATGTACTTTTTAAAGAGGGATACATGGAATACATCGTATAGTTGAGATATTTTAGGTGGTAGTACTAGTTGATAAGTCACCGATCTGATGTGATCAAGGATCTCAAAGGGACCGATGTATCTTAGACAAATCTTTCACTTATTCCCAAATCTCATGACTTTATTCCACATAGATATGAGGAGTAATACCGTGTCTCCAACATCAAACTCTAGGTATCATTGATGATTGTCAACATAGCTCTTCTTTAAACTCTAAGCAGCTTTGATGTGCTATTGAATGGTCTTATCCTTTTCTACTATTTTCTCAACCATTTCAAGATCTAGTAGTTTGTGTTCCCCAACTTCATCCCAGCATGTAGGTGTTCTGCACCTCTTCCCATAAAGGGATTCATAGGGATCCATTTGGATTCTTAATTGGAAAAAATTTTTGTATGATAACTCGACCATAGGAAGATATTGATCCCATCCTCCTTTGAAGTCAATTGAGCATGCTCTCAATGTGTCCTCAAGTGTCTGGATAGTTCACTTATATTTGCTATAAGTTTAAGGGTAATAATTCATGCTGAAGTTCAACTCTGTATTTAGAGCGTGTTGGAGACTCTTCCAGAACTTAAAGGTAAATATTATATCTTGTTCGGATACAATCGATAGTGGTACTCCATATAGACTCATCACTTCTCTAATTTATATCCATGCTAGTTGATCGAGTGAGAAATCCTCTAGAATCAGAATGAATTGTGGAGTCTTCGTAAAATGATTCACTATAACCCATATAGAATTATTTTTTCTTGATTTCTTCAGAAGACCAGTGACAAATTCCATGATGATTTTTTCCCATTTCCATATAGGTATGGGTAATGGTTGCATCATCCCCTTGTATGTTTTCCTTTCCACTTTCACTTGCTGACATATAAGACATCTTTATGTATATTCCATGATCTCCTTCTTCATATTTTCCTACCAACAGTTATCTTGGATATCTCGATACATCTTTGTGCTTCCTGGGTGGATGGAGAAGGTTGAGCTATGTGCATCACCCAATAGATTTTTTTTAACTCAGGGTTTGATGGTACACATAGTATTGACCAAAATCTCACAACTCCTTCATTAACATTGAACTTCAAGGATTTCCCTTTTCTTATAGTTTCCACTTTCTTCTGGATTCCCACATCATCTCTTTGAGTATCCTTTAACCTCTCTATAAGGGATGGTTGAGAAATCATTTGTGAAAGGACTGATGATGTTCCTTCCTTTATAATTCTCATGTACATCCTTTTAAAATCTAAGAAATTCATATACTTCTCAATTCTCATCAATGATAAAATTGCTAGATCCTTTCATCTTAGAGTGTCTAACACTTTATTTTCTTTCCCAAGATGGTAGTGAACTAAGAAATCATATTCCTTGATCAGCTTTAACCATATTTTTTTGTGCATATTCATCTCTTTCTACGTGAATATATACTTGAGGCTTTTGTGATCTGTATATATTTTATACTTCTTCCCAAAGAGATAATGCCTCCATATTTTCAAAGAAACGATCACTACATCCAACTCCAAATCATGTTTTGGGTAGTTCTATTAATGAACTTCCAACTACCTTGAGGCATAGGTTATGAATTTTTCATTCTACATTAACACATAGCTCAATCCCTTCTTCGAAGCATCACTAAATACCATGAAAAGTTCTCCACTTATAGGTTGTGTGATCACAGGTGCAATGATAAGCCTCCTTTTTAGATCCTTGAATATCTCTTCACATTCATCATTCCAAGAAAAATTGACTCTATTTTAAGTTAGCTTGCTTATAGGGTTTGAAAATCGTGATAAATTTCTCACAAATCGATGATGATATCTAGCTAATCCAAGGAAACTATGGATATTTATCATAGATGTTGGACTCAGTCATCCTTCAATTGCTTCTGCCTTTAAAAGGTCCACATATATCCCATTGATTATGATGATATTCCCTAATAATGAGACTTCCTTCAACCAAAACTCACATTTGTTGTACTTTTCATAAAGCTTCTCCTTTCATAAGGTCTTTAGCACAGTGCTTAGATGCTTCTCATGCTCCACCTTGGTTTTGGATAATATTAGAATATCATCTATAAATAATACCACAAATTTTTCGACATAATATCTAAATACTTTATTCATCAAGTCCAAGAATATTATTGGAGCACTAGTGAGTCTGAATGGTATTACTATGAACTCATAGTGTCTGTACCTTGTGCATAAAGTAGTATTGGGGATATCCTCCTCCTTCACCCTAACATGGTGATATCCCGACCACAGATCTACCTTGGAGATGTATTATGTTCCAAATAGCTAATCAAACAAGTCATTAATATATAGAATAGGATACTTGTTCTTTATCATGATCTTTTTGAGCTCACGATAATCAATGTAATGGTGCATTGACCCATCATTCTTATTGATGAAGAAGACTGGTGTTCCCCATGGTGAAGCACTTGGGTGTATGAAGCCTTTATCCAGGTTCTCCTATAGTTGTCAACTTTTCAAGTTCCACAACATTCATTCTATACAGAGTCTTAGATAATGGAAATGCCTCAAGTATAAGCTCGATTGAAAATTCAACCTCTCGGCTAGGAGGAAGACTATGCAATTCCTTTTTTAAAAGGAATCCACAGGAGTGGCCTTTTCGAACCCTCCACTCCAAGGAACCCCCCTCCCCACAAAGAGGTCATGATGCCCCAGTCGAGAAGGATCCATTACCAGCTGAGATGAAAGAGTGTCCCATGGGGTAACACCTTGATCAGCGATGGTTCGACACATCAAGTCGTCAAGAAGACCATGCAATTTCTCAGGAAACACATCAGCATATTCCCTCACAATGGTCATTTCTTTAAGGATGATATTTTCCTTAGACTCGGTCATTTGATCTAGATATGCTTGCTCATAGGGATATAATATCCATTCTTGAGATTTTGGTGTTAAAGAAGATTCATCCTCCTCCTTTAACTTTTATAGAATTCAAGGATGATTTGTAATATGGAGAGTGATTTCATTCTCCTGGAAATTTATGTTGGCTATATATAGGGAAAGTCAATCCATACCCATAATTGCATTAAATTCCACAAAAGGGGGTATAAAAGGGTTTACTGGGAAGTTCATCCCACGAATTTTGATAGGGGAGGAGTTATATACTTGGGATGCAATAATTTTCCCATTTACCGTTTTCACCAACAGCTCTATTTCCATGCTTTTGTGGTGGTTGTTGAATAGTTATAATAAACTTTCATGATATGAAGGAATGTGTAGAAGTAAAATTAAAAATTACATTCACTATTCTTTAATGAATAAATAGAGTACATTTCACCACTTCATTATCGGGATCCACCTTAGTGGTTGTGATGGAAAAAACTTTCCCTTGTTTCTTTGGATGTTTTTGGTTGTCTCCAAAGACCTTTGGCTTGGTTCATTTGTTTGAAAAGTTCTCTGGTTCCTTTCAGTTGAATTAATGGACAATGTGTTAAGGTTTGAATGGATATTTCATTTCTTCCAACACATTAGTGGGTTTCTCTTGTTGGAAATCACTAGTTAGGTGCCCTTCCTTCCTGCACCTAAATCATCTCCTCATCCCCCTTAGGAAATTTTGAGGGTTCTTCTTTATGCACCTTTGACAAGTGGTGTGTTGAAATTTCTTGGAACTTTTAGATTTCTTCATCAGACCGCTAGAATTAAACTCCACTTTATTCTTCTTATCCCTGTGATACCCTTGAGATTTTCTGATCTATATTTCGACTTTGAGGGAACATCATACAATTTCATCATATCCATCAAAGTTTCAAATCTTCGGGGATTTTTGTATACTAGGTTTTAGCCGACCAAAGAAGTGGTCAACCTTGCATTCGGGGGTAATGAAAAAGCTAGAGGCATATCGTGGAAGTCTTGTAAAGTTTTCCTTGTACACCCCGATAGATTCAACATCTTTTTTCTTGAGGGTAAGGAAATCCCTTTCCATTTTAAGTCAGAGAGTAAGAAGAAAATATTTATCAAAAAACATTTTCCATAATTCCTTCAACCCCGTCATTTTTATCACTTCCTCAAGCTTTATATTCTTGATCAATTTCCACCATTGATCAGCTTCTCCCTCTATACAATAAATAAAAAGTAGAACCTTCTATTTCCTAAATCATTGAAGGATGGAGAAGATATTCTCAATGGATTTGATTTATTGTTCCATGATTAATGTATTGGATAATATATTGAAATTCAAAGGCCTTTGTCACATAAAGGACTCAATTACATCTTGTTCTTTATTAGGGGGATTTGGGTGCTTCTATGGGTCTAGGTTTCTATTCAAAACCTGAGTCAGTTGAGAGAGTATTGTCATAAAGTTTTCAATTCCTGCTCCCATCAGTTTAGGCATCTCATTGGGGCAATCATTACATTGTCTATCACATTGTTTGTTTACTTGATTCCTCCTATTTTTGGATATTAGATAGAATAAAGGTAAAATTAGAGATGAGTATTTTTAAACTATTAAACACATAAATGGGAATCTAATGAAATTAAAGAGATAAATTATAAATGACATATATTTCCTTAACTTATGAATTTTTAGGCTTCAATCTATGTTATCTATGTTTTACTTCCTAACACATATTCTTATGGGTATTTTTTTGTTCCATTAATGTTTTGTAATGATCTTATGAATTTAACAAGTATATCCCCCAGGAGTTTCAAACTAGGTGTGCAGCAAGGCCCATTGTCGTGCACTAGTTCTCGGTTGAGTCTAGATCAACGCGGTGTTTTCATGTTTTACCCCTATGTACATATGTGACAGAGACACATACACTAGTAGTATCCATACAGGGATGTATTTTCTTAATAAACTACTTAATCTATACTTACCAAAATTTAGGGATGTTTTCTTATACTTAGTCTTATCCCTAAGTCTTTTTCTAGAGTTTTTTAATCCCAATCCAAAAAATAACTAAACTTTTCCTTTGATATCAACTATAACAACCCTACTATTTATTTCACATTAATACATGATTTATTGCATAATATTACACTTAATAAACCCTAAATATTTATAATTCTAGTGTCTTTGGGAATTGGTTACATTACATAACAACTTAAAAGAGGAAAAAAACATCATCTTTATTGAAAAAATTTTTAACATGCTCGCACTTACAACTACATGGGATAACTTAAGTACATACATAAGAAAGGGATGATCTATAAATCCTAGTAAGAGAATAAACATGGGGTAAAATGAGTAAATTAATACATGTTAGAAAATAGGCATATCAATGTGGCATAAAAGGGGTGAGAATCATAAACATGAGCAATGAGGCATGATATAGCATGATAATCATAAAGGTGACATGGAAAATGTGGCAACAACTTGAAACACTACATCATAAAAATATGTTAAGGATAACTACCGAGACATCATGATGGAAAAAGTCTCATAAAGTAATCATGTTCACTTTCTATCCCAAGATGACGTCTCATGAGACTAAAAATTACTCAATGCATTGGAGGGCTATTTAATTTTATATGCACCTATCACATTCATTTCATTTTCATGCTTAAGTGTGCCACATAGATCATAAAACATGGAATCATTTATCATCACATTTTATTCCAAAATCATGGATTATGGAATACATACATATAAGTCCCAAGAAAAT
Organism: Viscum album; assembly: GCA_963277665.1. NCBI lineage: Eukaryota > Viridiplantae > Streptophyta > Magnoliopsida > Santalales > Viscaceae > Viscum > Viscum album. Next base: position 817,815,806 of record OY728134.1, on the reverse strand, counting down.
GAATTATAAGTGTGTCAAGGTGAACACCCTTCATAGGAAATGGGTATGGTATTCACTTCACAATTATTTTGGCATGTAAAATTGTGGTGAAATTTCGGCAGCATAACGGCATCACTTAAAAATTCATAAGATGGGTTGATGAGAGAGATAGTGATCTCTCAGCATTTGTAAATTAAATGGGTAGTAATAGGGACATGTAAAGACATATCCCAACATTAAGAATTATAAATGGAAGGCATAAGATAATAAAGAAGCTTGAATAAATGGGAGAATGGCACTACAAAATATTTCATTTTTTTCAATAAGGGAATATCTATTAGTAAAAGTAAATTTTTTGTTGGTAAAATGTTTTAAAAATATATATTTCCTTGTCACTAAACTATCAGTAAAAACTCTGTTTCTAAATATTTTTCTAATAGATAAAATCATTCTATTACAATTATAATAATACCAACATATAATATATATGTTGGTAAAAATGTTTAGCAACAGGTTCTAATGACAAATTTATATGTTGGTAATAATATTAACAGCATATAATATCTGTTTATAAATTACATTTGAATAAAATTATAAATTTTTATTTCTAGTAAAATTTCATATTATATTTATCAATTTATCATATATAACACATTTGTTTTAATTATTAAAGAGCATATTATTTTCACACATGTTCAAAATTTGAAAAAAATAATAATTATATTAATAATGAAATTTAATAAAAAATGAATCCATACAAAATCCATCCCCCTACAATATCCATCACCCCCCCCCCCCATGATAGCAGCCCATCCATGTCACACCGGGGAACAACAAGCACCAACAACCCATCCATTCCCTAAGACCAGAGAGCCAACAACAATCCATCCATGATAGTGAGCCAGTAGCAGCCCATCCATGCCACACCAAGGATCAATCACCAGACACTCATCCATCCATGCCCTAAGACCAGTAATGGATTATTCCTCACCAGAGCATTTCTAATCACAGCACAATAAATCAATAAATAAGTATATGAAATGTTAAAATGCAATGGTTGTATACTCAATCAATCACCGTGTTTCCACTCAACCTGAAAAAAAAATAACCAGGAGCAATCCAAATCAATGGATAAATAGATAACCAGGAACAATCCAAATCATTAAACTAACCTGAGGTTTTCCATAAATATATTTTTTTAACTTCAATGATCTTGAACTAACTTGATAATTTATCTAATCTAGTAATAGATGGTATTCTTTAACATAATACAATTTAGGGGGATGAACAATGGGAATGGTTGAAACTGGTGGTGGCTCCCACAAATCTCACCATATTCATTAGTGGTGAGTAGGAGCCTATTCTTCCCTTTCATATGAGTTATGTTTGACTATCGTGGTGGGAATAGATTTAATGCACATAACCAGGCTTGGCCTTCTGCTTGTCTTTTAGGTATTTTCCCGGAATAAGCCTTTTTTCATTTAAGGGTCCTGCTATGAAAACGTTCTTCCTGGATGATGTGATCTGAGCAGTCATTCCCAAACATGTTGCCTCTCAATGAGTATGGTCCCATACATGAAGTAACCATCCTGGAGTTTCTATGATATGATCAAATTGTAATGCATGTTTAATATTCAATATGATATACACCAAAATTGTCCTAGGAAAAAAACATATCTTGAAGAGATACTCTATAGATGCAACAACAAGTCTATAATCAAAATTAGTGAACCCAAAAATATGAGTTCACATACAATAGAAAAGATCCTAGGAATAAAGTATTTATCTTATAAAAATGTTATGGCATACCTATAAAACTGGTCAATTGGGTTTGTGGTCATGGCCAGATGAGTCCTTAAAGCTATGTTATCAATTTTGTGAATACCTGTCATAGCACTGAATATCAATCAAACTTCAACTTTCATTCCATGAAATGAAATTTAATAAAATGATAAAATTTAAAAGACCCTACTAATTACAAAAGGATGAATCCAACTACTAAAACTGCACTCCAGAATTCTGTAAGGCTTCTCACATTGGTGATGATAAAGCCCTCCCCCTTACCACATGTATTGCTACTCACATAGTAGAATAGTCACATAGTATAATTATCAAAGATGCTATGTAAATAAGAATAAACTTATACAGGATCAATTCTATTTTCAATCTAAATTCTCAGTCTACCTTTGATAAACATTTAAAAATCCTTCATCCACATGAGTTGATCATCATAATGAATTGCCAATAAAAGAATATACTCAACATTCAACCAGCTTATTTTTTTCCTATTATTTTTTCAAATCATTTATAAAAAATGCATGTAATTCCTACAAATGTTTAATCATAATAAAAAGAAAACATCAACTTTAATATTTTGTACAAGCACTTCATTATGAACAATATGAGAAGAACATATGACAAAATGAAAAGAAGAAATAATTTTAAGTAATCTATGCAGTTTTACCAAATAAAACAAAAAGAAATAGAATAAAAACTATCAATCATATACACCAAAAAAAATTACTAAATAAATAAGAAATTTAGTCGAACCAAACATAAAAAATAGAAAGAAAGAGTACTCACACATTCCAACCAAATCAATTTCAGTAAGTTGTCCAATGTTCCTCAGAGAATAGCTCAGCCAAGAGTGAGATCTTGAAGGGGCACTCAACCTAGAAAGTGTTGAATTCTTCAAATATGTCATGTAATAGTTTTCGGACATAAAAAATGGTTTAAAGCATTAATATCACCAACATACATACATAATATTACAAATGTTTTATACAAATCATACCACTAATATATAAACTAGAGAAATAAGCTCATAATCAATGCCCAATAAGGTAGTTTCCATGAATGTTCCCTAAAAAGGGTCATTTTTACATTTTAGTTTCTCATCATTGTAGATAAACATACAATGAATGCTTTAAAAATAACAAAAATATCATAAAATATAAGTACTATATAAAATTTTATAGAAACATCACTACACAGTCCCTTCAATATATTTATTTACCTCATGCATATTTATATGAATAATCAACCTAAGAAGTCATTTCAAGATGTTTTGTATGAAATAACAACACAAGAGAAGCTGAAGAGAAAATATTAGCAAGCGGTGAGGGAGTGAAGCATGGCCACCTAGTCTCCTCTATCCATCCATGGCCCCCTTCTTATCCTGGTAGCTTGAGTAAAAAAATGGACCATCCTAGGGATAGACCTTCCCGAAGCTAGTGGAATCAACATGAATTGTAGTGCCTTCACCATGGTAGATATCCATATGAAAAATAAACCAGATAAACAGCTTGAGCATAATGCACAGTAGGTACTTAATGTACAATTTTAAATCCACCTATTCAAGGTTAAAACACTTTTGAATGCCATTGATAGTCAGCAAATGCAAACCTTTCTAAAACCACAGAAGATCCTTCTTCATATATTTCCTCAATAACATCAAGATCATAGTACTATTTCATAGCATTAGAAGATGATTCAGAGCATTTTTTGTGGAATGTGGATTTGGTGGCTTACTTATCCTATTTCTTTGGCTACACAAGAGGAGGTATTACCTTTGTTGGAGGTATTATAACTATCACGATGCAAGTCATGCTATCTCAAAACCCCTTTTCCTAAATATCCACCTATAATTCAGGATGGAATGTGTTGTTTCATATATATATAATGCATGTCCCAAAGGATAAAATATCGAATGATGATTAATAGTTTGTGTTGCTGAAACTTCCACTAACATCCCATAACAATAATCAAAAGCTGCTTCTTGGCTTATAGCATCCCAAACACCATTAACAATTTGTGTAGCTACAACTGACTAGGTGTCTGATCTGAAAAATTAACTAGCATAAGGATCTAGTTTTGAAGAATAAATTCACCTAGAAAAGAGAACAAAGAACTGTTTGATAAATCCAGGATTCATCCATCAGATATTCTTATTAAGGAATCATTAAATTTTGATATGGATGATCCAGATGTAGCCCAGGTATAAAATTTATGGGATGTTGGTCTGTTATGCATGAACCACTTCTATCATGGGGTAAGACATTTATAATTATATAAAATATTAATGAATCCTAGATCATTGCATCACCTTAGTGTTGGTGAATTTAGAAGGTGTCATGTTGTATACCCAATTATCTATTTAGAGGAAATCATTACATCATGGTATCGGTAGGAATGTTTTAAAAGATGTCTAGTAGAGTGACCTACATAGACTAAATGATAAGCTTCTATATGATTCTTGATTATGGGAAATGGTATGTTTGGGGTTTTTGTAATAACCCTCTCTTTAGGTAGTTGGTGGAACCAGAAAAGTACTAAGCATGAGTGTAATTTTGATGGGTTTTATTTGATTTCCTGAGATTGTAACAAATTTCCTACATGTAAGCACTATGTAGTATTTTTTCATGTGATCGATCAGTGTTTTTTAAATATAGAGGTTTGGGTGATGATTTGGACAAGGATTTTATGTTTTTATAGGTAACAAACACTACTAGGTACTCAGTGGTGATGTACTGGGTACCAGGTGAAGTCGTGTAATGTGTTGACATTATGTCAGTAACCACTAGTGCATGGTAGAATCAAATCAATGTGTTGGGGGTTTTGTTTAATATAACTACATTAGTCTTGGGAATGTCGAACATACAATATTACATGATGTATTCCTTAATATAATTCATTATATTGATTTAATCATAGATATTTACCAAATTGAGAGATATTTTTTAATGAATTGATCCTAAAAATTTGGTCTTTTACTCATAAAGGGGCCACAAGTCACCAATGATATATCATCCTATGGTTACTCAATATTCCATTAAGAAAACTCCACATTGTGACTTTTTGTGGTTTATGTCTCTATGGAATAATTTTATAATTGATTAAAAAATAATTAATAAGGTTCATAATTAATTTTTGAGACATTTGATTAACATAAATTCCTCAAGGATGATGTCGATGATCAAGGTTGATATGGTGAGAATGATTGGGCATTTAATTAAATTGTGATGACTATGGTTGGAGGTCTATAATTATACTAAATTATATTTAATTACAAGTGCTTTATCGTATTCTATCTAGGTTAAATGGGTTAGAATGACCTAAGATTGATCCAAGGTGGGTTTCTTTTTGTGTGGTATGATAAGTGTTGTTAATTAGGCTGATTGTGGTTCCTCTGAGATTGGTAGGTTGATTATGAATCTACTGAGTGTAATTTTAGCTATGTGAATATCATTGATAAATTGAGAGTAGAGAGAAAAAGTCTCAAGTGACCATGAGAGGTCCTATGAAAGGGTGTAAGATATTTCACTAGATCATTTTGAACGGTGTTAAAAATGAGATTGGATAATTAATTATCAATATAGTGATTTGTATACTAAGATTGGTGACCTTTCAGTGGGACTAAGAACAATTGAGAGGGACTATGGGTGGTCTAGCATGATTCTGAATGTGGATCTATCTTATATCATAGTAATAGCCACCCAGTGATTAGTTCATATGTTATGGTTATAGTATTGGATGATTTTTTGGAAATATGTATGGTTATGTTACCATACAGGAAGTGACATGGGAGATAGGGATTTTGACATAACTAAATGGTGGTCTTATAGGATTATAATAGATAACCTATCGATGATTTTATATCACATGATTGAGAGATGATAGGTATATGGATAAACTATCAGGCATGGGATTTTTGGTTTGTAGAAAAGGAGTTTACATAATTAGAAAAGTGAGATTCTAGAGAAAGAGATAATCCAAGGATGACCAAACCTTCTAAGGGTATCAGTTCCAATGACATTTTTTGTTGTCATTTTTCCTAGACATGGGCCAAGAGAGGTGCACTTTAGGATATTTGATGCATGAGTTGTGATGGGTGATTAGTTGAAATCTATGATTGGGTAGGTTTTCCCATGTGATGACATGTGTTGTAGGAACACCTGATGAATGTATAACTCTAGCTTAGACCATGAAGATGGTGACTAAACCAAATATTTCAAACATACATATTCTTCTAAACAACTTTATCTATGAAAATATTTTTCATGGTTTATCAAAATTTGGGAATATTACATTTATAACTTCATCTACTAGATAACAATCTACTCAAATAATATCATAATGAGTTTTTTCAGATCAATCCTCAATTTATATGCTTAATCACAGGGATAAACCTCCCACATTTCTATATTTTAATACACCAACCATCCCTATGAAGTGTTATTTTTTATTCCAGCAAACACACACTCACGGAAATATACTATATAAAATACCCATACCTAAGTTAACTTAACATGTTATGCCTAGCCCAAACCCATCATAGACCTAAAACTAAATCCATCGATCATAATCTATCTAATCATATTAAAAATGCCCTTATATATTTCTAAAGGAAAATGGATTTCTCAGTTAAACCTAGTCTCCAATCAAAAGGAATGTCTCAAATGCAACATTTTAATGTAACAAGTATTATATAAATTATCATTATCAGGTAAAATTAATTACTACTCTATGGAAAGTTAATTCTAGGAAGTAGTAATTTTTTTTTTGATATTATAATTGTCTAGAACCATTTGGTTTTCATATTATATGACATCTAAAAACATATCTCACTCGTTTTACATGTAATTACCTCAAGGAAAACAAGGACCCACCAATATGTTATTCATGATCTCCCAAACCAAAGGCCTTAGAAGTGTTGTCAATTATTTCACTAACTGAAGGTCAGAAAACATATATTTAAAAATCAAAAGGGGCTAGAACAAAAATAAAAAATAGGTTGTTGTGATTTTTGTACCATAACCCAACAATTGATTAAACAAAAACAAAAACAAAAAACCCAAAAATCAATTATATGCAAATTTATATCAAAATAGAAGGAAACTATAATCAATCAACATTTATTCAAATTTTATATTATTTTTGATGAATTTGAAGAATCAAATTTTTTGTCACAAAAAAATGGAAACGAAATGCATAAAAATGTCCAAAAGAACTATGATTTGCATTATAATGGAAAAACATTTTTACTAGATTAGAAAAATTTAAAGATATAGCTATTTTGTAAAAAAAGGTGAAACACATGTGTCAATATATCAACTTGTGAATAGAATAGGGTCCTAAAATAAACAGTTTGCATTAAATTAATCAAGCACATTGTTTTCAAAAATCAATTGCAACCAGAGGATGTCATATTCATAGATAAACCCACCCAACCCCAAAACACAATCGTTTCTAGTTTATAGAATATGAGAAAACCTTCTCATGAGAATAATTACATAAAATGATAGTGGAGGAGGCGGATAAGACAAAGAGAAAGAAGAAGAATAACACGCATAGGTGCAGATTCCACACCATTTTCCCCGACCGTTTTTTCTTTGACCCTAGTGTAGGTGGGGGGTCGATCGGCTGGCCGGTATTTCACCAGAGGATGATGCACTCGGTTGGGGTGGATTAGGAACATGGGGTGGGAAGAGGGTGTTGAGGAGGATATTGGTCGATTACTGAACAAGCAAGGGAAATAGATATTAGGGATTTAGAATAATAATATATTTTTTGAATTGTGGGAATAATTTTTATTCAACTTAAATAATTGTTATTTTATGTGTATTTTATTAATTCATTCCAAATGATTTTAGAATTTATATTAATTATTTTTTATACATTTAATTTTTTTATGGATTCTAAAGAAATAACTTTTTATATGATGGATTATTTATTCGCCTCAAATAATTTTGAATAAGTTTAAAATTTATTGAAGATGAGGGATGGATAATTTTAAATTATAATATTCAGAAATTTGGTCACTTATCAATAATATATATATATATATATATATTCATTTCAAAAATATTTTATATCATATATACTTTAATTCGGTTTTAAGTATATTTTTTTATTGATGAATGATGTATTGGTTCTAAGTAATTAATAAATATTTATTCACCTTTCTGTAAAACTATTTTTTTTATTTTTGAATAATTTATTGAATCATTTTTTAATGGTAAAATATTTATTGGTAATAATAATTAATAACAATAGATTTATCTATTGACAATATATTTGTTGGTGTTAATATCATAAAATAACAAATTTAATTGTTGGTAAAAAAATGTGTTGGTATTAAATGATTAATATAAACAAATTTATTTGTTGGTAAAAAAAATTGTTGGTGTATATAATTAAAACCAACAAAAAAAAATATCTCTTGGAATTTCATGCTTTTACCAACAGATATAATATCTATCATTAGATTTCTGTTGGTATAAGTCGCTTTTTTGTAGTGTGTGAGGATCCCTTACTTGAGTCTGTGACTTCAAATGCTTGGGGGTACCTTGTGACTACTCTAGAAAGATGAGGGAAGAGTAAATATGTGCTCCAAGGATTTTGATCGAAGAGAAATGGGATCTTGGGTGGGTTTATATAGGAAATGAGTGGGGAATTCTTTATCATTTCTCAAACTTAGGTTTTGGACTCTATACAATAAAATAACCAAAACAAAAAACCTTCCCATGGTTTTTGCTCATGGTTTATGCCAAATGAGAGTAGTTTTCATTATTTTATAAGGCCATGGTCCAAACATAATAAAATAATACCCTTGCTTATGTGGAAGTGAGTCATACTCTTAAAGAAATGGTTTTAAAACCTTAAAATATATTAATGTTTTGGAGGATTCATAAAAGGCTTTATAAAATTGATCAAATAAAAATAAAATCACATAATTTTAAAGGTAAAACCTATATTTGTTCATATATACCATTTATAGTATTTATTACATCACTTTTGGTTCATTATGATGTCATAATACACGCTATATGTTTATAGCATATTTAAGTTTTTACCCGAAAATTTGATTGTCTCAGAAAATTATGAAAAATTCACCATTGGGTAATTTTGATATTCTGATTTCAAAAATAATATTCATTTCATCTAAATAATTTTCTAAATATGTTCATTTACACTTTTAAAATAATAATCGACATTTATTGAAAAATACTGAGGTTTTTTTACAATAATAGTTTTCAAACCCTTATAAAAATTACATTTTACTTAATAAAAATTATATGATTATTTATATTTAATAATAATATTTTATTAAAATGTTATTTATTATAAAAATCTATTAATTTATCAAAATAAATTCCTTAATTTAATTTTAATATTACCCAAAAATACTATTTGTGTTTTATTGTATCAAAATAAAAAACATTTATAAAGTAAAAATAATAGAATGAAAATATATTCATTATTCTATACAAAATAATATACATACTCAGATCATTGGGGTCTTGATACATATCTCTTTAATACACCAACAAACACCCTAAGAGTAAGGTGTGCGATGGTGAGACTTTTATGGGGCGGTTCGGCGTACATGGTTTGGGTCGTGATCTCGATGAGCTTAAACTTATCTCGTAAATGGTTTTTCTCATGCTTAAATTGTTAGATCTCAGCTTGGGCTTGGTAAAGGGAAAATCCTAGAGATGCTATCTCCCTTGGAAGCTTAGATAAATAGGCTTTGTAGGGTATAATCTTACTGTTTGAGGTCATCGCTTCCTTTGTCTGTGTAAATTAGATTATTAAAACCCTATATGTATAATAATTAGTTGATTGTTGTTCAACAGCTATATTATCAATGGTAATGATGTTTAATGGTCTTTTAAATATGATAGGATATAATAAAACCAAATAAGTACATGTGTTTTCTATAACCATATTACCTAATAAGACATTTAATTAAATCACAAGGGGAATTTTATTTATAACAGTTCGGGTTGTTACAAGGCATGAAGAGACTAAGAAATTCAAGCTTAGAGAAAAATTGTTCTCAAAAGATAAAGCAAGTTAATTCTTTTTCTAATGTTGTGACTGGTCTTTTTGGAGAATATTCGTTTTCTTTTATTAAGAATTCCTTAGAAAAAACTTCTAAAAAGATACAGATATTCATGGTTTTGAAGAACCAGAAGTTCAATCCTTTAAAATAGTTAAATATGAAATGATTTCTGTAGAGTTTGTGTCCAAGTTTAATATTTTGAATAAATAAATAGTGAAATTGCATGAAGATCTAAAAAGGTCTAGAAATTCATATGAAGATCTAGAAAAATATTTCATTTCAAAAACAGTTTTTAAAACTCTTCAAAGGAAGTATCAAAATTTATGAGAAAGATAAATTTCTAAAGAAGAATTTGATGCATTTAAAGTGGAGATGATAAGTCAAATGGAGATAATCAGATGATAAGTTGTTACTAAGTCATATATTAATGAGTTGAAATATTTTTTAGTTAAACAGTTCTCATCTTCTTCGATGGATTAAAGATTTGCAGATGTTCAAAGAAGAATTGAATGACTATCAAGAGTTTTGGATGTTGTGAGTAAAATATTTTAGAGTTTGGAGAGTGCATATGAACTATTTAACCCTTCCAAAAATCTTGATACTTTTTCACCTTTGTAACTTATCCAAATTCAAATTTAGAATAATTGTAAAATCTAAATTTTTTTCTAGTTTCCTTTAGTTTAAGTATCATTTTATATGTTAAAAATGCATTTAACTATTTCTTAATTTAATTTTGATGCCACAAAAAGAGGCATAAATTTATGGAGAAATTTCTAGGGAAAGATAAAAAATAATAATAATAAAATTTTGATTCATAAATATGAGAAATGTATGGAAATAAATGTTAGAAATTGTAAAATATATATTGGAGAATTTTCTTTGTAAAAATAATTTTCTTTATAATGGATAAATTTGTTTAAAATTTATTTATTCTCATATTTGTAAAATTTAATTTATTGTTTATTTTAATATTAATATTTGTGTTTATGTGTTTTGTGATAGTCAAAAAGGGTGAGATTTTTGAACATGTGTTGATTCAACAATATTGTTAATTTATTTTTTATTTTGATTCTCACAAACACCCATATTTATGTTTCCAATGAAGTTACTGAAGGACCCCGGGACACCCTGAGAGGGGAGGGGTGAATCAGGGTGACAACTTTTTCTTCTTAAAGTTGTGGATCTTGTTCCCACGTTGGTAGGAACTTGTTGAACCTGTAACATGAGAAAGATCAAAAAGCAAACATGCACATACACAGAGAAGACATATCCCTTTTTACTTGGTTCACCACTAAGGGCTACGTCCAAGGAGCATACGCTGACAAGTTGTCGATCGTACCAAAAACCACTAATCTTCACTAGCTGGAGATTACAATTGTTCGGGCACAGTCACTCTGTCCCAGGCTCACTTCCTTTACAAAGGTTCTGAGATAGCTCACTGCTTCCCTCGGGTCACTCTCGTTGACTCCCCCTGGCTCACTACCGTTGGTGAAGTCACACTCAGTTTATAGACGTGAAGGTCTCTTCAATTGATAGTCATGAAGTTCATTGTCTCCTGTTCAGCATGAGACTTTTCTTTCATCAGAGTCTTGATTTTAATGCTCTGTTAAGATCCAAATTCCAACCACTGATGAATACCCCCTTTTCCTTTGTCCACAGGGCAAACAACCTTTGGAAAAGGCCTTCGCAAAGTACCCTACTCCGCGAGGCTCCCAATATTGCAAAGCTCAAACAAGCCTTCGCGGAGCCCCTGCCATTTTGCGAAGCTCAATCGCGAAGCTCAATCGCGAAGCACTCTCGCGATGCTCCAGCCTTCGCAATGCTTGGCTATCGCGAAGCTCCTGCCTCTTCGCGATGCTCACTGAGCCAACGCGGGGCGCCCGTCTTTCGCGGAGCTAGAATAGCCGCCGCAAAGCTCCTCTTTCGCGAAGCACGCTGCCTTCGCGAGAGACCTTTCCGAACCGAGAGCAAAGTACTTTCTCTGAAAAACTCTCTACTTCTCTTGAGGGGGTCGGCCTCTATTTATAGGCGATTCCACCGACCCTCAACCCTTCCGCGCGAAGTCAACGCCACGTCATCTTAAATCGCGAAGCTCCAAATATTCCGCCGGAATTCTGTCCAAATCGCGAAGCACCGCGGCACTTTGCCGTTCGCGAAGCTTGACGTAGTCGCAAAGAATCACCGTCAACATTCCTTCGCGCCTTCTCCGCGAAACTCCCTCGCGAAGCCCTTCACCACGAAGCTCCCTCGCGAAGCCCTTCTCCGCCGCGATGCGCTTCAGCCTCTGCCGTTCGCGAATCTTGACGTACTCACGAAGAATCACCGTCATGATTCCTTCGCGCCTTCGCCGCGAAGCTCCCTCGCAAAGCCCTTCATCGCCGTGAATCTCTCCAGCCGCTGCCGTTCGCGAAACTTGACGTAATCGCAAAGGCTCACCGCCTCCATTCTTCTGGTCTTCGCGAAATCCAGTCCATGCATCCCATATTCGCGAAATTAATGCCTTTGCCATATTAAATCATGATCTTCATGGAAATCCTATTTTCGCGATGCTCACCAATTTCCAAATTTTGGACCCCAAAAATTTGGCAAACACTGGGAAACGGTGCCACCTTCAATACTATTGTGTGCTTGAACGGTATGATCTCTTTGCTTGTACACGATCCGAACTTCCATTGATGATTGACAACAAACACAAACCACACTCCAAATCATGCATAGAAGACCATGGTTCCAACAATCTCCCCCTTTGGGTTTGTTGGCAATCAGAAGAAAAATTCAATAGATCTCTATCTATGTGAAAACCAAACAAAAAAAACAGGAATCAACCCAGCCAACACTTTAAGTCTACGTGAGCAATGCTCGGTGTAGAAAACAAGAGAGGGGGATTGAATTGGGTTCCACTATTTTCCTTCTCATTCTTCTCATCACAGAAGTTTCCTGAATTTATTCCTTCTCCTTTCTCCCCCGTTGACAATAAATCCAAAAACCAGTAAAACTTTTCACGTTCAGCTCAAACCATACTCCCCCTGGATAGTATCTCCCCCATAAACCTACATCATATCCATAAACAGATTAAAACATTTAAAAAACTGGGGAGAGGGGTATTCCGTATCCTCCTTATGCACTGGGAGGTGGTCGAACACCGAGGTTCAACCGATGCTTCTCAAACATAGCCGCTGACAGTGGCTTTGTCAGGATATCAGCCACTTGATCATCTGTTCCCACATGATCCAATCTAATCACGCTTTTCTCAACTTTCTCTTTGATAAATTGATACCTGATTTCAATGTGTTTTGTACGAGAATGCTGAACAGGATTCTTCGTAAGATCAATTGCGCTCTTATTGTCACAGTAAATCACCATTGGTTGTGTCACCTCATCGCCAATGTCAGTTAATTGCTGCTTCATCTATAGCAGTTGAGTGCATGCCTTTGTGGCGGAGATATACTTGGCTTCAGCAGTACTCAGAGAAGTACTTTCTTGTTTCTTGCTCAACCATCCAACACATTTCTGCCCAATATAGAAAGTTCCACCACTAGTGGACTTTCTGTCTACTACATCACCAGCCCAGTCAGCATCAGAAAACGCTGATAATTCACTGTCCCTTCCTGCAGCAAAAAATAACCCGAAGTTATGTGTACCTTTAATGTACCTCATGATTCTTTTTACTGCTGCCATATGTTCCTCCTTTGGATTACTCTGAAAGCGGGCCGCAAGGTATGTTACAAAGACAATATTTGGCCTTGTCGCTGTCAGGTACAGTAGGCTTCCAATGATCCTCCTGTACATGGTGGGATCAACAGAGTTCCCATCCTCATGCTTTCCAAGTTTAGTTCCAACTGCAATCGGAGTTGACATTGGTTTGGAGTCTTGCATATTGAACTTCTTCAGCAACTCTTTTGCATATTTTTTCTGAGAAATGAAAGTGTATTCCTTCTTTTGAATCACTTGCAGCCCCAAGAAATATGTGAGCTCCCCAATCATAGACATTTCAAATTTTGATTTCATGTGGTTGGCAAATTCATCCACTGATTTCTGCCTGCTGCCACCAAATATGATATCATCAACGTAGATAAGAACCATGAATTGATCTTTTGGAGAATTCTTCACATAGAGATTTTGATCAACTCCTCCTCTTTTGAATTCCAACTTCTTGAGATATGAGTCCAGCCGTGAGTACCATTCCCGTGGTGCCTGCTTCAAACCATATAGAGCTTTCTTCAGTTTACAGACCTTTGTTTCATCAGTACCCAAAACAAAGCCCACTGGTTGTTCAATGTAGACTTCTTCTTCGAGTACACCATTCAAGAATGTTGTCTTGACATCCATTTGATATACTTTATATCCTCTTTGGAGTGCCATGGAAAGGAAAAGCCTGATTGACTCCAGTCTAGCCACTGGAGCAAAGGTTTCTTCAACATCAATGCCTTCAATCTGGGAGTATCCTTTACATACCAGTCGTGCCTTGTTTCTGATGACACTTCCATTCTCATCAAACTTATTTTTGAAGATCCATTTGGTACCAATCACATTGTGACCTTCGGGTCTCTGGACAAGATCCCATGTCTGATTCTTGTCAATCTGATCTAATTCATCATTCATAGATTTCACCCAAGATTTATCTTTTGCAGCTTCTTCGAATGAGGATGGCTCTACAACTGATAGAAATGCAGATTGCGTGGTATTCCTCATCCTTCTTGTTTGAGTGGGTGCACTCCTGTCCCCAATTATATTGGATGCATCAATCTCAGTTCTTCGATTTCTCCTGCGAGGTTCAGTAGTATTCTCTTCAGCCATAGTTTCTTCTTCAGATTCTTCTTCTGAGTCAACATCTTGATGTGACTGCTGAGTGTTTTGAACAGCTTCCTCTATTTCTGCATTTGTATTTTCTTCACGTTCACATTCTTCCTGACCTTCTATCACATCAGCATATGACGTCCTTAAAGCATTTGTGGTTTTCTCTTCAATTATCTTAACATCACTGCTTTCCATAATCCTTCCCAAACGCTTGTTGAAACATTTGTAGGCTTTGCTGTTCATTGAGTAACCGAGGAAAATTCCTTCATCTGCATTGTTGTCATATTTCCCTTGATTTCCTTCTTTGTTCCTGATGAAGCATTTACTTCCAAAGACACGAAAGTATTTTAGAGAAGGCTTCCATCCATGCCACAATTAATATGGTGTCTTCATCTCACCCATATAAAGTCCTGTTCGATTCTGAATGTACACTGCAGCTTGAACAGCCTCTTTCCAGTAATGTCGTGGAATACGACTCTCAATCAGCATAGTTCGTGCCATGTTGTTCACCTGTCGATTCCTACGTTCAACAACTCCATTTTGTTGTGGAGTTCTCACAGAAGCTACATCATGCTGTATCCCATGCTTCTCCAGATAATTCTCAAATTCAATGGACGTGTATTATCCTACATTGTCAGATCACAACACTTTGATTGTTCGTCCAGTATCATTCTCGGCGATTCTCCGATATGTTTTCATGCAGTCAAGGACTTGTCGTTTCCTGTGAATGACCATCACACATACCATTCTACTGTAATCATCTATGAAAAGGACAAAGTACATTTCTCCATGAGTTCCGGCAACATTTATTGGCCCACAAACATCTGTATGAATCAGATCAAGAAGGTGAGACGCTCTTTTCTTCTTTGGCCGATATGAACTGCAGACCAGCTTCCCACGAATACAAGCATCACAAGATTTTTCACGCTCACGCTTCAGGTTGGGAATTTCCATGAAAATTCTCAATTTTGATATTTTCTCCATGTCTTGTTGATTGATGTGTCCCAGTCTCCGATGCCACAAATTGTTTTCTTCTTCAATAGTCATGTAACATACATTTTCTTCACTATCAACCTGATACAAGTTGCCTTCTGTTCTGCATCCCTTCATAAGTGAATTTCTAGTCTTTCCCTTGATAGTGCAGCCATTCTAATTAAACGTGACTATAAGTCCTGAGTCGTAGAGTTGACTCACGCTGAGGAGATTATGACATAGGCCATCTACGTAAAGGACTTCAGTCTTCTTTAGCTCTCCATTAGCTAATTCGGTACTTCCACTCCCTTTGATTTTTAGAGCCCCATCATTACCAAATCTTACTGTACCATCGACATTCCTTATGATATTCGTTAGTAGGCCGGCATTACCTGTCATATGAGATGAACAACCGCTATCCAGAATCCAGGTACTGTTGTTCTTTGTAGCTTTGAGGGCCACCTCTGTAAGGTTGGATTTCTCAATCTTCTTCCTTTCCTTCCATGAGACATTAGATCGATTATAGAGAACTGATGGTCTTTCAATTATCTCTTCCGCATACCCAGGTTCTTCATAGTCAAAGTCTTCTTTGAGAGGTGAAAACCTGTTTGAAAGAGCAACATTGTCTTGCTGACGAGACTTGACTTGTCTTGAACTTCGGTATGAGGTGTCCATATCCCTTCTCTGCCTGCAATTAGCGGCCTTATGACCAAAGTTAGAACAACAAAAACAATATCCATAGAAATTATTTCTTCTATAAGAATTAGGATATGAAATTGTTCTCCTTTGTTGAGCATCTATATCTTCTCCATTCAGATAGCTTCTTGCCTCTTCACAATATGACATGGTATGGCCCAGATAGCCACAGAACTGACACTTCATGAGAGGAAATGTCTTCTCACTTGAATTTCTCCTCAAACCTTCTTCCTTGGGAGAATAGTAAGATTGTCTGTCATTTCTGAATGTTTGAGGATAATTTTTAGGTCCCCTTTTAGTTTGGATTGAGGGTTCCTTTTTTGGCACTCTAGGAAACGTTTCAACATGTTCAACTTTCATCTTATCTTTCTTTTGGATCTTTTCACTTCCAGCAGTTGATGTCTTTGCCTCACAGCCAATTCCACTTTTTCCCATGCAAGCGGGTATTTGATCACTCAAGATTTTTCCAACCCCATCTGAACCAGACTTGGATCTTGATAGTAATTCTGCATCTGAGAATCTCTCAAACTGTATTTTCTTCCTCGATTCTTTTGGAATTGATTCAGTCTCCAGTTTACTCCTTAGAGTAACTACTTCCTCCTCAAGACCATCAGCAGTCTTGGATTTTTCATCCAGTCTGGAGGTGAGGTCATTGATGACCTTTGCCTATTCTTCAATTCTCAGCTTCAGATCTACTACATCATCATTACTTTCAATTATTTTAGACTGTACCTTCACAAATTCTTCCAGTCGTTCAATTTCAGCTTCAAGTTGATCAACGTATTCAGTTGATTCTTCTACAATTGATTTCCACTTATTGCAGCTCTTACATTTAATCTTGAGCTTACTAACCGCATCCTTAAGTTTCATATCAGGATCTACACAAGTTCTCAGTTGTTTTTCTCCTTCAGTATCTTCTGGCTTTTCAACAGTGGCCATCATAGAAGCATGGTTCCCAGTTTTGAATTCTAGTTCTTCTTCATCACAGAATTCATTATCATCTTCTTCCTCTTCACAGACAAAACTCTTCCTTTGCATTTTCTTGCCAGATTTGAAGTCTCCCTTTTTGAAGAACCTTCTCTGAGGCTTCTTGAAGTTTTCATCCTCACTATCTTCATCATTGATCATTTTTAAACACTGAGAAGCAATGTGCCCAACTTTTCCACAACGGAAACACGCGAGAGGTAACTTCCCTTTGAATTTCCCTTTCCCCTTCTGGAACTTCTTTGCAATGAGAGAAAGAATTTATTTTTCTTCGTCATCTTCACCGCTACTATCCTTTGAGATTTTCAGTTTATCCATGGCCTTGAATGCCATTTCCTTGCTCACCCGATCCGTAGCATCTTCAGGTTTGACTCTCATTTCATATGCTACCAAACTGCTCAGTAGATCATCTAGAGAAAGTTTGGAAAGATCTCTTTCCTCAAGGGATGACACCTTCGCATTATAAAGAGGTGGAATTCTTCTCAATATTTTCTTTACAATATCAATGTCTTTGATTTCTTCGCCTAGACCCCAAATAGCTCCAACCACTTCAGTAATTCGATTGAAGAAAGAGTCTGCATTCTCGTCTGGATGCATCTTCAGATCATCAAACCGATTGTGCAGCACTTGTAGTTTTGCCTCCTTCACTTTGTTATCACCTTCATAAATATTCTCAAGTTTATCCCACATGGATTTTGCTGAGGTGCAATTCATAACCTTTAGGTAGATCTGATCAGAAAGGGCTGCAGTGAGTGCATTCTGTGCTTTAGCATCTGCATCAAGAAGTTTCCTGTCTATTTCAGTCATAGCAAGGCCTGTTGGATCAGTGACTTGTATTCCTTGCACAGTAGAAAAGAGAACTTCCATTCCAAGAGATCTCAGATGAGATCTCATTCTGTTCTTCCAGATCTGGAAATTGCTTCCATCGAAGGGAGGGACTCCCCTGACATTGACCGCGTTTTCCATGACAAAAAAAAAGTCAGATTCAACACCAGCAACCTTTACCCTCTGATACCACTTGAAGGACCCCGGGACACCCTGAGAGGGGAGGGGTGAATCAGGGTGACAACTTTTTCTTCTTAAAGTTTTGGATCTTGTTCCCACGTTGGTAGGAACTTGTTGAACCTGTAAGATGAGAAAGATCAAAAAGCAAACATGTACATACACAGAGAAGACATAGCCCTTTTTACTTGGTTCACCACTAAGGGCTACGTCCAAGGAGCATACGCCGACAAGTTGTCGGTCGTACCAAAAACCACTAAGCTTCACTAGCTGGAGATTACAATTGTTCGGGCACAGTCACTCTGTCCCAGGCTCACTGCCTTTACAAAGGTTCTGAGATAGCTCACTGCTTCCCTCGGGTCACTCCCGTTGACTCCCCCTGGCTCACTACCGTTGGTGAATTCACACTCAGTTTATAGACGTGAAGGTCTCTTCAATTGATAGTCATGAAGTTCATTGTCTCCTGTTCAGCATGAGACTTTTCTTGCATCAGAGTCCTGATTTTAATGCTCTGTTAAGATCCAAATTCCAACCACTGATGAATACCCCCTTTTCCTTTGTCCACAGGGAAAACAACCTTTGGAAAAGGCCTTCGCAAATTACCCTACTCCGCGAGGCTCCCAATATTGCAAAGCTCAAATAAGCCTTCACGGAGCCCCTGCCATTTCGCGAAGCTCAATCGCGAAGCTCAATCGTGAAGCACTCTCGCGATGCTCTAGCCTTCGCAATGTTTGGCTATCGTGAAGCTCCTGCCTCTTCGCGATGCTCACTGAGCCAATGTGGGGCGCCCGTCTTTTGCGGAGCTAGAATAGTCGCCGCGAAGCTCCTCTTTCGCGAAGCACGCTGCCTTCGCGAGAGACCTTTGTGAACCGAGAGCAAAGGACTTTCTCTGAAAAACTCTCTACTTCTCTTGAGGGGGTCGGCCTCTATTTATAGGCGATTCCACCGACCCTCGACCCTTCCGCGTGAAGTCAACGCCACGTCATCTCAAATCGCGAAGCTCCAAATATTCCGCCGGAATTCTGTCCAAATCGCGAAGCACCACGGCACTTTGTCGTTCACGAAGCTTGATGTAGTCGCGAAAAATCACCGTCAACATTCCTTCGCGCCTTTGCCGCGAAGCTCCCTCGCGAAGCCCTTCTCCGCCGCGATGCGCTTCAGCCTCTGCCGTTCGCGAAGCTTGACGTATTCGCGAAGAATCATCGTCATCATTCCTTCGTGCCTTCGCCGCGAAGCTCCCTCGCAAAGCCCTTCATCACCGCGAAGCTCTCCAGCCACTGCCGTTCGCGAAGCTTGACGTAATCGCAATGGCTCACCACCTTCATTCTTCTGTTCTTCGCGAAATCCAGTCCATGCATCCCATCTTCGCGAAATTAATGCCTTTTCCATATTAAATCATGATCTTCATGGAAATCCTATTTTCGCGATGCTCACCAATTTCCAAATTTTGGACCCCAAAAATTTGGCAAACACTGGGAAACGGTGCCACCTTCAATACTGTTGTGTGCTTGAACGGTATGATCTCTTTGCTTGTACACGATCCAAACTTCCATTGATGATTGAAAACAAACACAAACCACACTCCAAATCATGCATAGAAGACCATGGTTCCAACAGTTACTTTAAGTGTATTTCAAGATATTAATTACAGGAATAATTATTTTTATTCTGGAAGCATATTCAGATTTTATCCCGTAGGAGGTTATTTATTTCTGAAAGTATAATGTATTCTAGATGAGATTTATAAGTAGTTTGGAAACATTTTCCATTCCCTATGTTTAAAGTGGAACATATAGTCTGTATACCCTACATTTGGAATAAAAGTATGGATAGAAACCCTACTTTTGGAAGCAACCCTACGTTTGAAGAATAAATGTATGGTTCACTATCCCTACTTTTGTAATTGATCATACACTATCAACCGTACTTTTTGGGTTTATCGCTATGCAGAAAAACCCTACGTTTGACTTGGTCAATTATAGAGTTTTGAATTATGGATTATTTCTGTGTTTTCTGCAATGGACTCCCTAGAATTAAATATCACTTTAAAGCTATTTAAAGACATATTCAAAGGATTATATTCAACATATTAAATCATTCATATTTCTAAGGGAAGTTACGACTTTCTTTGAATGTTTTGAATTTAAATATTCTTGATTTATCATGCGATATTTCTGGAGTTGTTTGACCTGAAAGAATTTGATCATCTTGTTAAATAATGATATTTATGTCTTCTAGAAATACAGATATTCTTCTTCTGAATACACATATGTGTGTTCGAAAATAAGAATGTGTTGTTGCCTCTAAAGCTACACTTTGGAGACATACATGTTTTGATTATTATCTAGTTGATCGGATCGTTGTTATTGTTGCTATATTTTGTTGTTAATATTTTGATGCAGTTCATCAAATCACTTATCAGAGTTACACTTTAGAGGCATACATGTTTGATCGAGTGGATATTTTGGTTGTGGATATTTCAGTTGTTGTTAATAAGAATGTTTTGTTGCCTCTCGTACCAAGTTGTAGATATTTCGGTTCCCTATAAAAGAACTAGAAGGTCTTGTAGAAGCCTGGATTGTAAGGTGTCAACTAACTGCATTCAATTGTAGATATACCTGGAAAAAAGGACATGTTAGTGAAAATCATCAAGTTCGTGGAGAGAGCGTTGGTGGAGTGGAATAAGGAATCTTTCTGTTCTGAACCACTATACATCACCATGTTCTTTTCTTCTTTTATTTTCTGTTGCTTACTCATCTTTAAGAGTGAATGAAAAAATCATTTTAATCTCAAGAGGGAAGTTTAGTTTCTATCAAGTTTTCAAAGGAATACAAACCACCCCCACCCACACCCCCCACTCTCTTGTGTCTTCACCTTTGCCATCCCGACCCAACACCCCCCCCCCCAATCCACCCTGAAGTGTCCACTCTCACAGACCCCCCTTTGTTAGCACTTGCAATGCCCGTTTGTCAGTGCTTTTCAACTATCAAGCTTCTTGTTCACCTATGCATGCGCGCCTGGACTCAATCATGCGATCTCCCTTTTGCATTTGAACTTCTTTACTACTGCCTTAAGCTTGCTTTGATGTATATTTTATGATATTTCTATTTATATATATATATATTTATTTATTTATTTATATAAATCTTTTTTATTCATAAATTTATATATATTTATATAATTATTTTTAAATATATTTATAAAATATATGTTTTTGTGGGTGTGGGTGTGTGTGATATATATATATATATGTATATATATACTTATATTTATTTAAATATATTATATATTAATATTCATTTACATATATTAGAATATAAATATAAATATATATATATATATATGTTTATTAATACACACATATGTATATATAAACATTATATTTACATTTGTATATGTATATGTATATATATATATTCTTATATTCCTATAATGTAAAAAATGGTAAGGTATTATTTTAAATAAAATGGATAATAATTAATTCCATATTATTTATATAACTATTTTTAAATACATTTTTTAAATATGTATATATATTGTAAACTTAGATATAAATTTTATACATTACATATATATAATATATTTATATGTCTATATATTTACATATATATATATATTTATACATGTTCACTTATAATTGTAAATTTAGATATAAATTTTTTATGATGTATTTATAAACATCTACTGTATATACGTTTATATACTATAATTAATGATGATAATGATATATTTATAAAAATGCATTTATATGTGACATACACATATACACATTTATATTTCACACATACACGCACAGAAAATTACATATATGTATTTATTTACATATATTAGAAAATACACATAAATATATTTTTTGATTGACATGCACATATTTATATATAAACATTACTTGTATAGGTATATATATTAATGCATTTTTATAAGGTAAGTAAAATGTATAATTTTTTATTTTAAAAAAATGAATAATATATATTTATTTCCCTATGGTTTATATATTTAAAAATACATTTTTATATAAATATATTTAAATATTTATTTGTATAATTGATTTATTATATGTGAATATAATAAAACATGCATATATTTAATTATAAATAAAACTATAATATGAAAAATGATAAAACTTCAAAACCATAATATTTATATGAATGTAAGTTCTAAGAATAAATTCAGTATATATCCACTGAAAAGGTATGAGAATACTCTCTTAAACGAAGATGAAATCCCATTAAATATTAAAAAAATAGGATATCGTAATTAAAAACTCAATTTTGGAGGCCTTTCATGCCTTTGTAGATGAGGGTTGGGGTGGCACACTTGGATCACTACTAACCTAGGTGAGGACCTGGTGAGTCAGGTTATGTCAATGTAAACAGTAAAATAAACTCATTTATTATTTCTTGGATAATATATGACATAATAAAGACAAGTAAGTTCATTTTACTCTGGGATTGAGAGCTAACTCCATATGTATTTTCATGGATAAGGCCAATCTTTCATTCAATTTATCCATAGTCTTACCCAATGTGTTGGTCAAACTATAACATGTATTTTTTTTAATATGCATGACATCAATATTACTTTTTACCTTTAGAAATCTCCAACCAATAAAAAAGATTAGATAAAATGAACAGTTTATTCCATGTATTTATGTCATTACCCAATCATTATGTCTTCCCATATATAACCACAATATTTTTCACCCAATCAAAGTATAGTTTTGTTAAAGGATGTGGAGCACAACCAAATTCTTGTAAATCACTATTTTTTTCAATTTTCGACTCCATTTTCAAAAATATTCAATCATCTATATACATTGTTTTTCTCCTAAATTATAGATGATATAAAGCCTATTTAGGTATCTTCTCATTTTTATCCTTAGGGATGTTCCTTGTACACACTGGAAGCCATACTTCACCAAGATGTGCATGAATCCCTTTTTAACCTACCCTTAGGTCTCTTAACCGTGGTGCTATGATTGAAAATGACATTACATGCCAATTTTATGAAATGTTTTACTCATGTCAGGTTTTATAGAAATGTTTATTCACGCCTCTTGATAAAAATGTTATATTCATGCCTTCTTTGATGGAAAATAAATAATAATTGATGGAAAATCTCTGTGTACCTGTTTTATTATTAGCTATTGAAATGTTTCTTCAAGCATGTTTGGATATGAACCGTGAAAATATTTCCATGCCATGTTTTATTTACATTTAATCATAAATTTTTTATTTGATATAGATTGATTATGAAATGATTGGTGAAATCCTAATGGTTGTGTAGCACACACCCTACCTTTTTCTTTGATCATTTGTAGATTTTCTTATGCCAAGTCCAAGGAAAGGGAAGACACCACTCGAAGGTGGAGGGTGTACCTAACTTGTGGGACCATTGGAGTTGGAAACACATGATGGGTTTTGTGATCCACCTGTTATGCGAAGTTCGACTCACTATTTTTGAGACTTTTTTATGGTGTTTGTGGAACCTTTACTCCTATGGAGTGTTTATTATACTAAATATTTTTTTGATTCTTATATGTTGTATTGCTTTGTCTTGTAAATCTTGTGGAGAAATCATTCCCTCTTTACTCATATTAATGTCACGATGTTTATCGCCAACCTGTGGGGATCAAAAATTCCCTTTGGGTCATGTTAGGGTTTCTCAGGTATTTTTTAGGTGGACTATCCAGGTTGGTTCATGAAAAATTGGAATCAGAGGCGGTTGAGACACTTCTTTGATGTCGGTATGCAGTTTGGGATAGGATTATCGGGACTTAAGTGGTATGTTACGAGTGAGTACCTAACCATCTCTCAGCGTAACGAGCCTTAAGTTTCCACGAGTTGTTTTGGAAAAGTGTCTTTGAATTAATTTGGTGATATGATTCTAGACTTTTCTTGGGCTTTAATCTGAGTTGTTTGTACCCATGTTGATTTTTTCTTGACAAAGGTGATGATCTTGTGTCTCTTGACTGAAATTTTGTTTTTATCATCCATTGACATCGTGTAATACCATGCCCCTAAAAAGATGTTTGAATAGACCTCGAGAAAGTGATGATGATGAACCACAACAAATGAACCCTCCAGTTGATCAGAACATTGTTGAGGTTGTTGTTCATGTGGTCTAAGATTTCGGCTAGGTATAGGCACTTGTTCCTGCTCATGTTGCAGAGGTTGTACCCCGAAGAAACGATAACAGAGATCATCCCCCAGAGTTTCTTCATCTCAAACCACCATTCTTACAGGGTATTAATGATCCTCAGGTGGCAGAGAATTTGGATGAATAAATTTGAGCAACTCTTTGAGTTTCTGGACACGCCTGATTCTGTTAAGGTGAAATGTGCTGATTTTAAGCTTGAAGGGCCTAATAGAAGGTGGTGGGACTCAAAAGTTGAGACGGGGAAGAATGTGGGATGGGAGTGGAAATACTTCAGGGTTCTTTTCATAGAGAAGTTTTATCTAGAGTTGATGATGTTGGCTAAATCAATGGAGTTCCTTAAACTCTAGCAAGATAATCAAACTATCGTTTAGTATTCAAATCGCTTTATTGAGTTTGTTCATTTCTCACCTGAGGTTGTGTCAAATGAAAATTTGAAAGCCTAGAAATTTGATATGGGCCTTCGACCAGATATTTGATCTCTGATTTTTATGTTGAAGTTCGCCTCATGTGACGATGTTCTGAATAGAGCATTTATGGTGGAACTTTACTTGGCTATTAAGTCAGGGTTGAAGGGAGTTCCTCCTACTCCTAGTGGTGGTTTCAATGGTCCCTTTAAAAAAATTGGAAGCAGGTTGGTCTCATGGAAGAAATTGCGGTGGTGGATATTAGCATAGACCATTGTTAAATCATCCGCAGTATCCACCAAAGGCCCTCTTACCTATATTCGGTGTGGTAAGGTTGGTCACATGAAGCATACTTGCTTGGAGGAAATGAAGAATTGTATCTCTAGTGGACGCTCAGGACATTTACAAAGGGTTTTTCATGTTTTTAACGCTCCTTGTAATGGTGCGGGCTCATTAGAACTATGAGGCTTTACGGCATAGTCATATGATTCATGAAGAAAGGGTTTCTAGTCACAAGCATCAGGAACAAAGCTTCTTTATGCAGTGGACGAGTCTCCATTGGAAGTTGATGTAGGTCTTGTGGCAGTGAGAGGAACCATTACCATTACTTCATCTTTATTGACTGTTCTTTCTTATATTAGTACCTCTCATTCCTTCACATATATCTATATCATGGAATTGTTAAATCTTTCCATAGAGCTCATTCCTTATGCTATCGATATTGCTACACCTCTCGGGATAGAGAGAGAGAACAGGGGCTCGGTGCCCTTCTTATACTTTCTCTTTTTTAGAAGTCAAACTTTCTTGGGACTTTTTTGGTTTTGGATATGAAACATCTAGATTTCATTCTCAAGATGGATTGATTGATCGCTCATAAAGCTCATATTGATTGTTATCTTCGATGAGTTTCCTTTACTGGGCCCAATGGAGTGAGTTGTGTATTTCAGGGAGAATGGGACCTAAGGTCGAGTTGAGCCAGACTTCCTCTTTCGGAGTGGGGTAATATGACATCCATGTTTTCCTTTGAACTGAAGTATGAACCTTCGGATGGTGAACTTAATCTAGTGGTCATTGAGTTTCCTAACATTTTTACATCTAAATTTTCTAGGTTGCCATCAGTGAGGGAGGGAGACTTTTCCATTGACTTGATACCAGGTAGCCATCCAATTTATATTCCCTCTTACCATATGGAAACAGTGGAATCTGAGTTGAAAAATTAGTTGGATAATATATTGTTCAAAGGATTTATATGACCTAATGTGTCACCTTGAAAAGCACCAGTGTTTTTTTCTAAGATCCCCCTTTGTTAACGCTTGCAACGCCCCTTTGTCAGTGCTTTTCAACTATCAAGCTTCTTGTTCACCTGAGCGCGCGCTTGGACTCAATCATGTGACCTCCAAATCCATATTTTTGTTATTTTAAACACTTTTACAGGTTAAGTGTAAACCCTTACAAAACAATCCTAAGTAGATAAAACCCAATATAAAATTCACCAAACAAAAGTCAACAATGCAGTTCATCATCACCACAAAAACCATGTATCCCATTCGGCCATTCCACTATTGCCACAGTAGTGTGGTTCATTAACCAAGGTGTCGAGCACCCCGTCAACATCACCACCTCATCGGTGAGACCACCGACGACACCGGACAAACCCAATACATACTCACCATACTCAATCAGATCCGAAAATTGAAGCATCGTCAACAATCAAACAGAAAACAGAACGAACCACAACAAACAACGCTAAACAATCCATCTTCAACGATTAAACTGTAAGAAGAATCACCAGCAGAAACCCAAAGGGGAGAAGCCAATGTCGGATGCACCTTTTGTAAGAGTTTCATCCCTGCCTTCAAGGACCCGTGGAACCCGAACAACATCGCAAGACCCAACGACGCCAAACCGCAGAGGACGCAGAAGAACGAAGCCACTTGGAATGTCATCGCCCACCCAAAATCACATCCCAGAGTCTCCTTTAGAACCACCGCACCAGACCGGACTGGGGATGAGCAATGGGGTAGGGAACTAGAGAAGAGTTGAAGCGGGCTGGGGCCGCAACAGAGGGTCGCAGGAAGTCGCGCCTCCTGGGAAATCGACGACGCCTCGGCCAGCACCTCTCAAACCATCCCGAATAGTCAGCGCTCTAGACCTGATAGAGGTCGAAATGTAGAAACAGATGGTGAGAGCAAAGGAAGAGGCGCCAACATCACCAAAGGAACAACGTGACCGTGAAGAGCACCCGAGACCGAAGCCACGCCAACGCAGAACGCCAATCTGGAAGAAGAAAGCCAAACCCGAATAAGGGAATAGTGCCGACGAGAGAGAATCGGGACCAAAGGGAGATGAGAGCCAATAAACATCAGAAGAAGGAAGGAGAAAAAGATGCAGGGAGGGGGGCACTGTTGGATAGCACAGGCCTCCCCCAACCAAGACGTCAATGAGGGGAACTCGAGAGCGAGAGGGGAGAGGGTTGACGCTACTCAGAGGCTAGGGTTTCCCGATTTCCTAAAGCATTATTGAAGAAGTCTCAATCATGTGACCTCCCTTGTGCATTCGAACTCATCATTGCCCCAAGCTTACTTTGATGCATATTTTATGATATTTCTATTTATTTATATATATTTACATAAATCTTTTTTATTCATATATTTATATAATTATTTTTAAATATATTTATAAAATATATATTTGTGTGGGTGTGGGTGTGTGATATATATATATATATATATATATATATATACACACACACATACATATACTTATATTTATTTAAATATATTATATATTAATATTCATTTAGATATATTATAATATAAAGATAAATATATATATGTGTGTGTGTGTGTGTGTGTGTGTGTGTGTGTGTTTATTAATACACACACATATGTATATATAAACATTATATATACATTTGTATAAGTAAATATATATATATATATTGATATATTTTTATAATGTAAAAATAGTTAGATATTGTTTTAAATAAAATGGATAACAATTAATTTCATATGATTTATATAATTATTTTTAAATACATTATATATATATATATATATTGTATATTTAGGTATAAAGTTTATGCATTACATATATATTTATATGTCTATATATTTACATATATATTTAAACATATTCACATATAATTGTATATTTAGATATAATTTTTTTATAATGTATCTATAATATCTACTGTAAATATGTTTATATACTATATTTAATGATGATAATGATGTATTTATAAAAATACATTTATATATGGTGTACACATATACACATATTTACATACACATGTACACATTTATATCTCGCACATACACGCACATATAATTACATATATGTATTTATTTACATATATTAAAATATACACATTAATATATATTTTTTATTTACACATACATGTTTATATATAAACATTACTTGTATAGGTGTGTGTGTGTTAATGCATTTTTATAAGGTAAATAAAATGGATAATTTTTTATTTTAAATAAAATAAATAATATATATTTATTTCCATATGGTTTATATATTTAAAAATACATTTTATATAAATATATTTAAATATTTATTTGTACAAT
Source organism: Viscum album (assembly GCA_963277665.1). Lineage (NCBI taxonomy): Eukaryota > Viridiplantae > Streptophyta > Magnoliopsida > Santalales > Viscaceae > Viscum > Viscum album. The sequence goes on along the minus strand of OY728134.1, from coordinate 817,787,388 downwards.
TGATTTATTATATGTGAATATAAGAAAACATGCATATATTTAATTATAAATAAAAATATAATGTGAAAAAAGATAAAATTTCAAAATCATAATATTTATATGAATGTAAGGTCGGAGAATAAATTCAGTATATTTCCACTGGAAAAGTACGAGAAGACCCTCTTAAACGAAGCTAAAATCCCCTTAAATATTAAAAAAATGGATATCACAACTAAAAACTCGGTTTTGGAGGCTTTTCGGACCTTTGGAGATGAGGGTTGGGGTGGTACACCCGGCTCACTACTGACCTAGGTGAGGCCCCGGTGGGTCAGGTTGTGTCAATGTAAACAGTAAAATAAACTCATTTTCTCTTTCTTGGATAATGTATGACATGATAAAGACAATTGAGTTCATTTTACGGATTTGAAGGCAACTCCATAAGTATTTTCATATATAAGTCCAATCTTTCATTCAATTCATCCAGTCTTACCTAATGTGTTGGTCAAACTATAACATCCATTTTTTTAACATGCATGAAATCAATATTACTTTTTACCTTTAGAAATCTCCAATAAAGAAGATTAAATAAAATGAACCTTTTCTTCCATATATTTTTGTCATTATTCAATCATTATGTCTTCCCAAATATAACCACAATATTTTTCACCCAATCAAAGTATTGATTTGTTGTCAAAGGATGCGGAGCACAACCATATTCTTGCAAGCCATTGTTTTTTTTTTCAATTTTTGATAAAATTGCCCCATTTTCAAAAATCTTTGATCATCTATGTACATTGTTTTTCTCCTATACTATAGGTGATATAAAGTCTATTTTTACAAATTTGACATGATTTATGTGCCTTAACATTGTATCTAAACAAATTTTCTTTATTAAAAAGTCTTATATTGTGAAAATTGTCATATCCTCAATTAAAAACATCCAGTCATTTTTATATGCACCAAATACTTTGACTCATACAACTTTAAGTGGTCAATCAAGGGATAGGTGAACATCACTATCCTTTTCATGTTATTTTGGTTCAAATTTAATCAATCTCAACCTAATATATTTTCAATTCACAGTAATAATTTTTGTTAGTGTTGGAGTTGCTGTAAACACGTGAAAAAAAATTATCTTATCAAAATTATTTATTATCTTAGATCGTTCCCTTGCAGTTGGGGGTTTCATTGTGGGGTCGGAGAATCTGCATAATAATTAGAATTAAAGCAAAGTCACATGGTGCCTCCGACCCCACCGCAAACTGTCCTTCAATTCCAAGCAGATCGTCCGGCGTTGATGGAAAGTAATTTTATTTTTAATTTTATAAAATTGGGTTAATTTATAATTCAAAAAAAAAATATTTATCAACTAAAAAAATTTACGTAAAAAAAATATCATTTTTATTTACGTAAAAAATTTGTATTGTTGGATGAATTAAATTACCGAGCGTGTAATTACGATGTCGAAGTGTAATTTGATAGATTTTTAACATGTTTTTATAAAATGATAATATAAATTTTTTAAACAGATTTAATAAATTTAGTGATATTTATTGATAAATCAATTTTTAAAAACTTATTTACTAGTACAATCTTTTTTAAAAAACAAACTTTGAATTGGATATTTAGATAAATAAGTTTTAAAAATGAATTTATGGTGGAAGTCTAGTGAAAATGGTTGAGTTTCAAATCCTAGAAGTCTAGGGTTCAACTCTCATGTGTTGCGCTTCATCGTTGCAATTACACGTCTAATGATTTAAGACCTTCAACGATACAAGATAGTGTGAGGGAAGACGGTTTTACCTGATTGATCCGCGGGTCGGATTCAAGATCGGGGATGCGATGGTGTTTCAATAGGAGAGATATACACTAAGAATACCTTGAATTGTGTGGATCAGTGTAACAAAAAATTGAATTTGAGGATAAAAATATCTTATGTTTAACCTACATATCTTCTTTGAAAAAAATATATGCAAGGTTATTACAACGGTCGTGGAAGGGAGCGAAATACAAGAAAATCCCTACACCACTGACAATAAAGAATTCGACGAGACTCAAACCCAAGACCCCCGCAGGGCCGCTACCAACTGAGGTGCACTCTAGGGGCATATATATGAGGTTAATACATGTTATTGATGTGAGTGAATAAACTATGATTTATCACGAATCTTTTCATTAAATTGACCGGCCACCAGTTAAAAATGATTCATAAGCCTAATATATTGTTAATGGTGATGACGAATGTGTTTTGTGGGAACAAAATGGTCTCCCGTGAGGATTTGTTAATTAATATAAAAAATAGAATTCTTAATTATTGATGATAGATTCCACACACGAGAAAAACGAGAATTGACGATCCCAATAAAGTGACAGCTCGCCAACCCCAATAAAGAGCAAACAAAACCACTTCCTTTAATTTACATTTAACCCCATTTTTAAACTATGATTAATTTTTATTTTAACCGCATTTTTAATCACGCCTAAATTAAATATAAAATTAAAAGTTATTTTTTTATACTCATATATTTAATATATATAATATTAAAAAATATAAATGAATAACCTATATATATATATATATATATATAAATAATATTATTATATAATATTAAAAATAATATAAATGAATCATATACACACACATAGTGCATATATAACATTAAAAATAAACGTTATTTATACCAAATTAATACACACACCCATACATATACACATAGATATATACATATGAACACACACTCTAGTTAAAACATAATTAAAATTAATTAATAATAACTAAATAAATGATCATTAATAATAAATATAGACATTTATATATGCACACATATATATGATTATATATCTTTATAATAATATCTACATTTATATATAAATTTATAAACAATACTATTCACGCGCATTTATATACTAATATATATGTAATAATATTACAAATTACTATATAGATATGTATGTATGTATGTATGTAATGATATTTCAAATTCATTACCTTTTTGGCGAGGTCTACTTCGGTCATAAAAGACCGAGATATATCTTCTCTTAAAGAAATTTGAAACTTTGGCAGAGACGGTGGGTGGAGTACCTGCAAGCTTTTGATTTTGATGTTGTCTACACTCTTAGTAAGAGAAATGTCATTGCTGATGCTTTGATTATGAAATTTTCATCCAAGGCCGTGAAAGAATAGGAGTTGAAGTTTATAACCCTCTTTGCTCATATGTATTTTAGAGTTCGGGAGGATGAGACCGAGACTACCTTGGTGAGTGTTCAACTGACATCCTCATGCCTTGAGATGATTCTTAAGGAACAATAGCTCGATGACGAGTTCCAGAGCTATATGGTGGGGAGACCATCATTAATTGGTATATATCTTCAGAGGGCATCCTATGCCTACAAATTCGATTTGTCATTCTTATACCTTTGAGGAAGGTTGCGACATCGGATTGTCATAATTCTCAGTGGTAAGAACACCCTAGAACCCCAAATATGTTTTATGATATGAGACGATGTTTTCTGGTGGCCATGTATGAAACGACAAATTACTGATTTTTCTTCCCATTGTTATAATTGCTAACAGGTTAAGGCCGAGCATCATAAGCCTTTGGGTTTGATTCACCCCTTCCAACGCCGACTTGGAAGTGGGATGAGATATTGATGAACTTTGTGGCCGGGTTGCCACGTACACCTTGAGGAAAGAATGCAATATGTGTAGTGATTGAAAAATTGAACAAATCGGGTCACTTTATTTCTATTCGTGAAACGAAAAATGTTGGGGACTTGGGAAATTTGTACGCCCAGAAGATAGGTAGGCTGAATGGAGTTCCATTTGCTATAATTTTTGATAAGGATCCTCAATTCACTTTTCATTTTTGAAGGGTCCTCCAGGAGGTGATGAGATCCCAAGTAAAGTTGAGCATGACAAACCATCCTCAAAGGGATGACCAAATGGAACGAGCAATTCAGATTATTGAGGACATGCTACACGCTTGTGTCCTTGACTTTGGAGGAGCTTGGGAAAACCATTTGGTACGGTCAAGTTTTCATATAATAACAACTACTAGCCGTCCATCAAGATAATACCCTTTGAGGATTCGTATGATCGACCATGAAAATCTTCACTATGTTGGTTGGAGTTTGGTGAAGCTTCCAAGGTGGGATCTAGTTTGGTCTAGGAGACAATGAAAAAAATTCAGTTGATTCATCAGATAATGGTAACGACACAAAGCTGTTATAAATCATATGACGATCTTTGTCGACACCCTTTGGTGTTTAGAGTTGGTGACCTGGTGTTTCGGAGAGTTTCACCATGATTAGGTTGCCGATGGATCATAAAACAAGGAAAGTTAACACCAAGATACGTGGGACCATTTGATGTTGTTGAGAAGATTAATAAGGTGGATTACCATTTGGATTTTCCACCATATATGACATCTATCCACAACATTTTCTACGTGTCACAACTTAGAAAGTATCTATATGATCCATCTCATGTCTTGAGTTGAGAGGATATGGACGTGGAACCTGATTTATACGTGACCAAGCAACCAATTTGGATGGCTGATTCTCAGATAAATGTTCTTTATAGGAAATTCATACCCTTGGTTTGGATTTTATGGAAATATGGTTTTAATTCACATGAGACTTGGGAGTGTGAGGCATTGATGAGTGGATAATGACCTTATCTCTTTGATATGGAGTCTTCTTGACAAAATTTCTAGGGGCATAGAGCTTTTATGGTGGAGAAAATTGTAACATCCCGATCTTTATTTTAAGGTATATTCTTTGATTTGTGTTGTTTCTTTTGGTTTCAAATGTGTTTGGGGACTTTCCATGTTCTTTAAAACCCTTTTTGTTTTTTTTTGTTTTTAATGTTTTTTAAAGGAAATCAATTTATTTTAAGTTAATAATGACCCTTACTATAACAACCCTTCTTTTTATTACACATTAATACATGATTTAATTACATAAAATTACACTTAATACAACACAAAAGATCGAGAAGTCTTGTGTCTTTGGAAATTAGGTACGTTGCATAACATTAAACATGAATCACAACATCTTTATTGAAAACTTATTTAACATGCTTGAGCTTAAATCTGCATTGGATAACCTGAGGAAAATACATAAGAAAGGGGTGAGCCATAAAACCCAGTAAGAGAATAAACATGATATAACATGAAGATAATAATACATGTTAGACAAAGCATAACAATGGGGCATAAATGAACATGAATAATAAGGCACGATATAGCATGATAATCATAACATGAGAAATGTGACAACAACTTAAAACACTGCATCATAAACATAGATCAAAGCTAAACTGCCAAGACTTCATGGTGGACAAATTCTCGAAAAGTAATTAGGTACACCCCTATCCCAACATGACGTATCATGATACTAAATATTATCCAATGCATTGGAGCACTATATAATTCCAGGCGCACCCTTCACTTTCATTTCATTCTCATGCTTAAGTGTGCCACATAGATCATAAAACATGGATTCATTCATCATCATAATTTATTCCACGATCAAGGAATGTGGAATAAATACATGTAAGTCCCCAATCAAAAGGTATATATGCATGGAAAATTGCGGTGAAAATTCGGCAGCATAATGACATCACTTAAAAATTCATAAAATGGGATGATGAGATCTAAATGGATCTCTCATAATTTGCACATGAAGTGGATAATAATAGGAACATGGAAGGACATTTACACACATTTATAATTAGGAGAAGAAGACATACGATAATAAATAAGCTTGAAGAAAAAGGGAGAGGAAAGGATGCTTGTGAAATTTCAGCATGGTAACGGTTGTACATGGAAGGGTTAATGAGAGAAAAATAGGCCTCTAATCATTTGTAAATAATAAGGAAAATATGGTGGAGTTTCTAAATCATACCCCATCATTAGTAATTAAAAATAAAAGGACATAACAAGATAAAGAAACTTTGATAAAGATGAGAAATGAAAGAACCCTTATGAAATTTCGGCATGGTAACAGGTGTACATGAGAGGGATTAATGAGAGAGAAATGGGTCTCTCATCATTTATACATAATAAGGGTAGTATGGGGTAGGTTTGAAAACATACTCCATTATCAGGAAATTAAAAATAAAAGAGTATAACATAGAGGAGATTCTTGAATAAAAGTGAGAAAGAGAAGATCCCTTACCTCAAGAGTATGACACCAAAAGATTGAAAGAGGATTCTTGAGAGCTTGGGGGAACCTTGGGAGGATTATAGAGAGAGGAGGACAGAGTAAGCTCATGCTTTGAGAATTTTGAGTGAATAGAAGTGGGAGCTTGGGTGAGTTTATATAGTAAAAGAGAGGGGTTTATTTAATATATAGGTTTTAGACTTTACAAAATAAAATATTTCAAACAAAAAACCTTCACATGGTTTTTACCCACAATTTTTTTTCCAAATTATAGAGTTTTTTATTATTTTATTAGGAAAAGGGATGAACTTATCAAAAATATTACCCTTTCTTATGCGGAGGTGAGTCACATTTTTAAAGAAATGAATTTAAAATCATGAAATACATTATATGTTTTGGAGGATTCATAAAGGCTTAATAAAATTAATCAAGTAAACTTAAAATCACATTATTTTAAATGGAAAACATATATTTTTCCAAATATATCCATTATAGTATTTATTAAAACATTTTTGAGTCATTACTATGTCATAAAACACACCGTATATTCATACAATATTTAATTTTTACCCGAAAATTCGACTATCTTAGAAAATTATGAAAAATTCACCATTAAATAATTTAAAAATTATGATTCCAAAAATAATATTCATTTTATCTGAATAATTTTTTTAAATATGCACATTTTTACTTTTAAAATAATATTCGACATTTATTGAAAAAATGTTGTATTTTTTGACAATAACAATTTTTGAATCCTTATAAAAAGTACATTTCACTTCATAAAAATTATATGACCATTTATAATTAATAAAACTTATTTAATAATAAAATTTTATTAAAATACTATTTATTTCAAAAGTCCATTAATTCATCAAAATAAATCCCTTAATTGAATTTGAAAATTACTTGAAAATACAATTTGTGTTTAATTGAATCAAAATCAAAATCATTTATAAAGTAACAATAAAAATTAAAAAAATTCATTATTCTATACAATATACATATTCATATTATTGAAGTTTTTATAAATATCCCTTTATTACACCAGTGTACGCCCTAAGAGTAAGGTGCGTGATGATGAGACTTTCATGGGGGCGTTCGACAAACATGGTTTGGGCTGTGATCTCAATGAGCTTGAACTTCTCCTGTAAATAGTTTCAATCATGCTTAAGTTGTTTGATATCATCTTAGTCTTTATCAAGAGAAAATCCCAGTGACGCTATCTCCCTCATAAGCTTTGATAAATGAGCTTCATAGAGTACAATCTTACTGGATGAGACCATCACTTCCTTTGTCTGTGTCAATTGAATTCGTTAAAGCCCTATATTCATACTAATAATGTGATCACTATTTAAAAACAACAGTTTTGTTCTTAATGGTATTTTAAATCCAAATATATAACCAAGTAAGTGCATGTGTTTTCTATAACCATATTACATAATAAGACATTTAATTAAATCATAAAGGGGAACTTCATTTATAACAGTTTGGGTCGTTACAATCTTCCCGCCTTGAGAAATTCCACCCTTGAAATTTTCATTTCACCCCCTTAAAGCAGACGAGGGTAATTATGTCTCATTACTTTCTCTGGTTCCCACATTGCTTCTTCAAACTTGTGGTTTCTCCACAATAATTTGACAAGGTGCATTGTCTTATTTCATAGAACTTTATCTCTATGATCTAAGATCTTCACCAGATGCTCCTCATAGGAAAGATCATTCTCCAATGGTACCACCTTTGGATTGAGTACATGTGAGGGGTCATGTATGTACATACTCAATATTGATACATGGAATACATCATGAACTCAATATAGGTTAGGTGGGATTTAAAGTCTGTAGGCCACCGCTCCAATGAGACCAAGGATCTCAAAGGGGTCGATGTATCTTGGACTAATCTTTCCCTTCTTTCCAAATATCATCACTTTATTCCATGGAGATAGGCGGAGTAATACCATGTCTCTAACATCAAACTCTAGGTCTCATTGATGATTATCAGTATAGCTCTTTTGTCGACTCTGAGTAGCCTTGATGTGATACTGAATGGTCTTAACCCTTTCCACCATGTCCCTGATCATTTCAGGACCTAGCAGTTTTTATTCCCCAACTTCATCCCAGCATGCAGGCGTCCTGCACCTCTTCCCATAAAAGGGCTTCATAGGGATCCATTTGGATGCTCGTGTGGAAACTGTTGTTGTAAGAGAACTCAACCAAAAGAATATGTTGATCCCATCCTCCTTTAAAGTTCATTAAGTATGCTCTCAATATGTCCTCAAGTGTCTGGATAGTCCGCTCAGATTGGACATCAGTTTGAGGGTGATAGGCCATGATAAAGTTTAACTCAGTATTTAGAGCGTGTTGGAGACTCTTCCAGAACATAGAGGTGAATCTTGGATCTCGATCAGATGTAATCGATAATGGTACTCTATACAGCCTGACCACTTCCTTGATGTATATCCCTGCAAGTATATCTAGTGAGAATTACTCTCGCATCGCAATGAAGTGTGTAATATTTGTAAGATGATCCACCACAACCCATATAGCATTATTTTCACTTGATGTCTTTGGAAGATTAGTGAAAAATTCCATGGTGATGTTTTTCCATTTCCATGTAGGTATGGGTAATGGTTGAATCATCCCCTTGTATTTTTCCTTTCCACTTTCACGTGCTAATATACATGATATCTTGATGTATATTCTGCAATCTCCTTCTTCATATTGTCCCACAAATAATGTTCTCGGAGATCTCGATACATCTTTGTGCTTCTTGGGTGGATGGAGAAGGTTGATCTATGTGCATCATCCAATATATCCTTATTTAATTTAGGATTTGAAAGTACACATAGTCTTTCCCCAAATCTCACAACAACTTCATCATTAATATTGAACTCCAAGGAATTCCCTTTCCTTATAGTTTCCACTTTCTCCTAAATTTCCACATCAACTTTTGAGCATCCTTTAACCTCTCCAAAAGAGATGGCTGATCAATCATTTGTTAAAGGATTGATGATATTCCTTCCTTTATGATACCCATGTCCATAATTTCCAAATCTAAGAAGATCATATACCTTTCAATTCTCATCAATGACATAATTTCTAGATCCTTTCTGCTTAGAGTGTCTTCCACTTTATTCGCTTTCCCAGGATGGTAGTGGATGGAACAATCATAGTCTTTGATCATCTCTAACCATCTTTGTTGGTGCATATTCAACTCTTTTTGTGTGAATATATACATGAGGATTTTTTGATCCGTATATATTTCACAATTCTATCCAAAGAGATAATACCACCAAAATTTTAAAGCGAAAATCACTACAGACAACTTTAGATCATGTGTTGGGTAGTTTTGTTCATGAACTTTCAACTGCCTTAAAGCATAGACAATGACCTTTTCATTTTTCATCAACACACAACCCACACCCTTCTTCGAAGCATCACTAAATACTATAAAAAACTCTCCACTTGTGGGTAGTGTGAGAACAAACATAGTAATAAACCTCCTTTTCAACTCCTTAAAGATTTCTTCACATTCATCATTCCAAGAAAACTTTACTCCCTTCTGGGTTAGCTTGGTAACAGGGTTTGATAGTCACGAGAAATTTCTCAAAAATCAACGATAATACCCAGCTAACCCAAGGAAACTATGGATATCTGTCATAGATGTTGGCCTCGACCATTATTCAATTGCTTCAGTATTTGAAGGGTCTATAGATATCCCATTGATTATGATGATATGCCCCAAGAAAGAGAATTCATTTAACTAGAACTCACATTTGTTGTACTTGGCATACATATTTTCCCTTTTCAAGGTCTTTAGCATAGTATTCAAATGTTCCTCATACTTCTATTTAATTTTGGATTATATTAGAATATTATCTATAAAGACTACCACAAATTTATTGAGATAATCTCTAAAGACTCTATTAATCATGTCTATGAAGATTACTGAAGCATTAGTGAGTTTGAAAGGCATTACTATGAATTCATAGTGTTTGTACCTTGTATGAAAATCAGTCTTGGAGATACCCTCCATCTTCACCCTAACTTGGTAATATCCCGACCACAGATCCACCTTGGAAAAGTATTGTGCTTCACATAACTGATCAAACTAGTCATTAGTTTGAGTCAGGGGATACTTATTCTTTATTGTGATCTTGTTGAGCTCATGATAATCGATGCAAAGGCGCATTAACCCATCCATCTTCTTGACGAAGAGGACTGGTGCACCCCATGGTGAAGCAATTGAGCATATGAAAACTTTATCCAGATTCTCCTATAGTTGTTTCTTCAGATCCTCAGGTTCCACAACAACCATTCTATATGGAGTCTTGGATAATGGTAACACCCCAGGTATAAGCTCGATCAAAAATTTAACATCTCATATAGGAGGAAGACCAAACAATTCCTCAGGAAACACATCAGCGTATTCCATCAAAATGGGCATGTATTTAAGGATGATTATTTCCTTAGACTCAATCATTTGAGCTAGATACGCTTGCTCATAGGGAAATAATATCCATGTTTGAGATGATGGTGCTAAAGAAGATTCATCCTCTTCCTTGTACTTGTACAGAATCGAGGGTCAATTTTTAATATGGAGAGTGATTTCCTTCTCATGCCAATTTATCTTGTCTTTATATAGGGAAAACCAATCCATGCCAAAAAATTGCATCAAATTACACCAAAGGGAGTATGAAAAAGTTTTTTGGGAAATTCATCCCACAAAATTTGGTAGGGAAGGAGTTAAATTATTGGGATGCAATAATTTACCCATTTTATATTTTCACCGACATCTCTACTTTCAATATTTTTGGTGGTGTTTGAATAATTCTACTAAACTTTCATGATATGAATGAATGCATAGAACCAGAATAAAAAAGTACATTCACTATTCTTGAATGAATAATTAGCGTACTCATCACAACTTCATTGTTGATATTCACTTTAGCGGTAGTGATGGAAAAATATCACCCTTGATGCCTTGGAGGTTGTTGGTTGTCTTCGAAAACCCTTGGATTAGTGCATCAGTTTGAAAAATTCTTTAGTTCCTTGCAGTTGTAGCAATGAACAATACGATGAGTGTTGACCGGATCATTCCTTTCCTTCGTCTCAGTAGTGGGTTTCTCCTATCAGAAATCACTGGCTATGTTCCCTTTCGTCCCATACCTAAAGCATTTCATCATCCCCTTCAGGAAATTTATGAGGTGCTTCTTTCCACACCCTTGGCAAGTGGGATGCTGAAATTTATTGGAACCATTAAATCTCTCTATCATACCACAAAAACTAATCTACACTTTCTGCTTCTTATCCCTATGATACCCCTAAGATTATCTGATCTCCATTTCAACTTTGAGGGAATTTCAAAAAATTTTCTTATAGCCATCAAATTCACAGATTGACAGGACTTTCCATAGGCTAGGTTTTATCCCACCAAAGAAGCGGTCAAACTTGCATTCGGGTGTAACAACAAAGCCATAGGCGTACCGTGAAAACCTTGTGACGTTTTCTTCATATGCCCCGATAGGTTTGTTATATTTTTGCTTAAGGTCAAGGAAATCTATTTCCATTTTAAGTCGGAGGGTTCGTGGAAAATATTTATCGAAAAAACATTTAATGGAAATCCATCCACACCATTACTTTGATATATTCCTCATGCTTCATATTTTTTATCAATGCCCACCATTTATCAACTTCACCCTCGATATGATAAATAGACAAAAGAACCTTCTCTTGTTCGGAGCATTGAAGGATGGAGAAGATCTTCCCAATGGAGTTGATCCATTGTTCGATGATTAAGGTATTGGATAATCCATTGAAAGCTGGAGGCCTTTGTTGCATGAATCTCTCAATTGTAGCTTGTTATCTTTTGGGGGGATTTGTATGCTCCTCCCAATCTAGGTTTATATTCGAAACCTAATTTATCTAAGAGAGTATCATCATGAAGTGTTCGATTCCTGCTCCCATCAGGTTGGGCATCTCATTGAGGTAGTTATCACATTGCTCTTCACATTGATTGTTTACCCGATTCCTCTAACTTTCAGCCAATGGATAGAATAAAGGAAAAATTAAGTATTAGTATCTCTAAATTTTAAAAACATAAATGATAATTTAATGACATTAAATGGATAACTTATAACTTATATGTATTTCCTTAACTTATGGATTTATAGGATTTAGTCTTTATTATCCATGATCTATTTTCTAACATAAACTCTTATGTACATTTTTTAATCCCTTAATAATGGTTCATAATGAGATTTTGAATTACCAAAGCATATCCCCCAGGAGTGTCAAACCAGGTATGCATTAAGGCCTGTTGTCATGTATGAGGTTACCCCGAGTTAGGTCTAAAACACCTTTTCAGAGTTGTTACTCCTAGGTACATATGTGCCAGAACCACGTCCACTTGTAGTATCTAGGCAGAGATGTATTTTATTGATTAAACACTTACTCTATACTCACAAAAAATTTAGGGATGTATTCTTATACTTAGTCTTATTTATAAGAATTTTTCTAGAGTTTTCTAATCCTATTCCAAAAAATAACTAAACTTTTCCTCTGATACCAACTATAACAACCCTTCTTTTTATTACAAATTAATACATGATTTAATTAAATAAAATTACACTTGATATAAACCAAAATATTGAGAAGTCTAGTGTCTTTAGGAATTAAGTATGTTGCATTAAAACATTAAACATTAATTACAATATCTTTATTGAAAACTTATTTAACATGCTTGAGCTTAAAACTGCATTGGATAACCTGGGGAAAATACATAATAAAGGGGTGATCCATAAAGCCCAGTAAAGGAATAAACATGGAATAACATGAAGATAATAATACATTTTAGACAAGGAATAACAATTTGGTATAAACAAACATGAATAATAAGGCGTGATATAGCATGATAATCGTAACATGGGAAATGTGACAACTTAAAATACTGCATCATAAACATAGGTCATGGCTAAACCACTAAGAATTCATGGTGGAGAAAGTCCCATAAAGAAATCAGATACACCCCTATCCCAACATTATGTATCATGATGCTAAACATTACCCAATTTATTGGAGCGCTATATAATTCCAGACGCACCCGTCACTTTCATTTCATTCTCATGCTTAAGTGTGCCACATAGATTATAAAACATAGATTCATTCACCATCATAATTTATTCCAAGATCAAGGAGTGTGGAATAAATACATTTAGGTCCCCAATAAAATGGAAGATGTGCATAAAAGTGAACACCCTTGATAGGAAAAGGGTATAACATTCACTACACAATTGGTTGGGCATGGAAAATCGTGGTGAAAATTCGACAGCATAACAACATCACTTAAAAATTCATAAAATGGGATGATGAGAGCTAAATGGATCTCTCATATTTTGGACATAAAGTGTACAGTAATAGAGACATATAAGAACATGTCCACACATTTATAATTAGAATAAGAAGGCATACTATAATAAATAACCTTGAAGAAAAAGGGAGAGGAAAGGATGCTTATGAAATTTCGGCATGGTAACGGGTGTACACGGGTGGGTTAATTAGAGATAAAGGGGTATCTCACCATTTTTACATAATAAGGGAAGTATGTGGGAGGTTTTAAATAATACCCCATCATTATTAATTGAAAATAAAAGGGCATAACAAGATAAATAAACTTTGATCAAGATGAGAAAGGAAAAAACCCTTGCGAAATTTCTGCATGGTAATGGGTGTACATGAGAGAGATTAATGAGAGAGAAAGGGGTCTCTCATAATTTATACATAATAAGGGTAGTATGTAAGAGGTTTGAAAACTACCCCATAATTAGGAAATTAAAAATAAAAGGGCATAACATAGAGGAGATTCTTAAATAAAAATGAGAAAGAGAGGATCCATTACCTTAAGATTATGACACCAAAAGATTGAAAGGGGATTCTTGAGAGCTTTGGGGCACCTTGGGAGGATTATATAGAGATTATATAAGATTAAGGCCATTCTATAAGGATTTTTATGAAGAGAAGTGAGATTTTGGGTGGGTTTATATAGGAAAAGAGAGGGATTTCTTTAATATTTAGGTTTTGGACTCTATAAAATAAAATATTTCAAACCACAAACCTTCACATGGTTTTTGACCATGGTTTTTTTCAAAGTGGAGAGGTTTTAATTATTTTATTAGGAAAATGTCTGAAATTATTAAAATATTACTCTTTCTTATGTGGAGGTGAGTCATATTTTTAAATAAATGAATTTAAAATCATAAAATATATTATATGTTTTGGAGGATTCATAAAGGCTTAATAAAATTAATCAAATAAACTTAAAATAACATTATTTTAAGGGAAAAACATATATTTGTCCGAATATACCCATTATATTATTTATTACATCATTTTTGGGTCATTATGATGTCATAAAACACATCATATATTTATACTGTATTTAAATTTTACCCAAAAATTTAACTGTCTCAGAAAATTATAAAAAAATCAGCGTTGGATAATTTTGACATTATGGTTCCAAAAATAATATTCATTTTATTTAACTAATTTTTTAAATATGTGTATTTTTACTTTTAAAATAATATTTGATATTTATTGAAAAAATGCCGGGTTTTTTGACAATAACAGTTTTGGAACCCTTATAAAAATTATATTTTACTTCATAAAAATCATATGACCATTTATAATTAATAAACATTATTTAATAATAATATTTTTATTAAAATAATATTTATTTCAAAAATCCATTAATTCATCAAAATAAATCCCTTAATAGAATTTTAATATTACCTGAAAATACAATTTGTGTTTAATTGAATCAAAATCAAAATCATTTGTAATGTAATCATAAAAATGAAAATAAATTAATTATTATATATGATATACATATTAATATTATTAAGGTCTTGATACATATCCCTTTATTACATCGGCATACACCCTAAGAGTAAGGTGCGTGACAGTGAGACTTTCATGGGGGTGTTCGACAAACATAGTTTGGGACATGATCTCAATGAGCTTGAACTTCTCCCATAAATGGTTTCACTCATACTTAAGTTTTTTGGATATTATCTTGGTATTGGTTAAGGGAAAATCTCACTAATGCTATCTCCATCAGAATCTCTGATAAATGGGCTTTATAGGGTACAATCTTACTGAATGAGGTCATCACTTCCTTTGTTCGTATCAATTGGATTTTTAAAGCCCTATATTTATACTAATCATGTGATAACTATTTAATGGCAATGGTAATATTCTTAATGGTATTTTAAATCCAAATATATAACCAAGGAAGAGCATGCGTTTTCTCTAACCATATTACATAATAATACATTTAATCAAATCACAAAGGGAAACTTCATTTATAACAGTTTGGGTCATTACAATTACATAGGGAATGAGGTATGATTAAGGGTAAGGACCCTCTACCCATACACAGGGGATGCTGTGTAAGGGTAACCCTAAATTTTCAAGTGTTATGTAAGGGTAAACATGTGCTGTGTATGGGTAGAGTTGTTGTGTAAGGGTCTTGTGTAAGGGTACCAACCCATATAAGGGTGTTGTGTAAGGGTAAACCCATGCGACGTAAGGGTAGAACGACTGTATAAGGGTATTGTATAACACTCCAATCTTTCACAGTATGTTTCCCTTTGAATAATACAATAGATTGCACTGTACACAACTTCAAGTTCTAGCACACCACGACCAATCCAACTAGCCGTTATGAATAGTAATACCCACTTTTTGAAAATTTATAAATTTTATTTTTCAAAATAGAATTCATTTTTGGATTCAGAATATCAAAATTAGCTTAGGGTGAATTTTTGGTATTTTTCTGGAAACTTTCAATTTTTGATGAATAGTGAAAAACACTGCGTTATTGTTTAAAACCAACTTTTTATTTAAATAATTATTTATTTTATTTAAATTTATTTTAAGTAAAAATAGATACATAATACCTATATTATTTCAATGTAATTCATTGGATTCATTTTATAATAAGATTAGATGTATGGAATTTTATTGAACTTTTTAACGTCTTTTACCCACCTACTAGGCACATTTGCAAATTTGCATAAAACGTAATTTTACCACTTCTGTGAATTGAATTTCAAAAATTTGAGAGATAGGGTTGATATTAGTAAGTAAAATGTGGTTCAATAGGATGAAAATAATTTTTTGTGAATAGTAACTTTTGAATTTTATTTATCACAGTTAAAAGTAAATAGGGAAATTAAAGGTAAAAATGATATTATAATTACCCTAAAACATGTCCTAATTCTATTGGATAAGTGTATTTAGACCTAAATAAACCTTAGGAATAAAATATGATCCTTTTTTATCCACTTGGATTAGATTCAGACATTTATTATTATTTTATTTAAAGAAGAGTTAAAAGTGTTAAATTCAAATTTTAATAACTAAACCATTTTTAATATAGGGTTATACATAATATAAATTAGACTATAAATATTAATTATAAATATAAAAATATTTACTACATCATAGTATTTTATTTTTAATTTTTAGACATTAAACAATTAAATTTATTTATAACACAATGATGATGCAGTAATTACCTTATTAATGAAAGGATGAAATAATTAATATTATAAATATTAAAATAAATGTAAATTGAGACTTTTGATGCATTACATGATTTTTTTGGTTAATATTACATGTTAGTGTTGAATAAATAATTTTTTTTCGAAGTGATAAAGTTGTTATGACTTTCACAAAAACCAAATACTAAATAGTGTCAAAATTGACATAAATGATTTTTTATAAAAAATACTATATTATTAAATGATATAATAATCCTAAAAATATAAGGTTTAACCAAAGGACTTACATAATGATAGATAATTCATTAATGAACCAGTTGAGGTTCTCTTGGCATTTTATAGTAAGTTTATTAACCATGTAATATTAAAATACAAGAAGACATGGTAAAAGTTAAACTATTTAACTAAGAGTTAAATCTAAAAGATAAGGTTAATATGGTAACCTAAACTTGTCTAAAACCTATTGGTTGATAGGATTTCTACCCAGACCCACCTTAGCCTCAAAATAAATCCTTTTAGAGCCATTATAAACCTAATATGACTATATAATAAAGTAATATTTCAATCTTTTCCAAAAGTGACCTTCACCTCTCTTATAAATGGGTACTCCCCCTTCTCTCAAAATCACACCTCCAAATCCATTTGTCTCAGCCAAAACCTGCTCAAATATCCTCCCAATTACCCTCAACTCAACCCAGAGGCCTTACTTTCATCATAAATCCAACCTAAGGAGCCCTTTTGATTAATTAAAAAGGAAGTACTTGAAGAAGAGGTAATAATTTCATCACCTCTTTCAAAGTTCTTTTCTTCTTCCACTTCCTATTTCTTTGTTATTTCCATATCAAAATAATAAATACAGTACCTTATACATACTATGATGTTATTATAAATATGTAACAATCATATTCATTATTCTATCTATCCTATGAATGACAAAGTCACTATACATATGTACGTACGACTTACCGTATCCACGTCGTGGTGTAGTTTGTTATTCAACACTTCATTATTTGGATGGGTATAATAATGAGTATAATTGAATTAAATAATAAATATAACATGTTAATGATTCTGTATATATGATATATCATCCAGTTACATACTATTTCACCATCAATAGAATGGTATTGTCGCTCGTGCGTACGTACAGATTACCGTCCTCACAAACATGATAAGATTAATTCCCCATCATAACCATTCAAGAATAATTTTTATTTTATGATTAAAAATAATGTTTAAGAACTTAATATCATTCTATATATGAATCAAATACATCATATCCATAACAAACATGACTCATGTAACAAAACAAATAAAGGAAAACAAATCAGTTAACACCCGAAACAATGATACTACTAAAATATTATTAACAAAACAATATTAGAAGATCATATATGATATCATATTTATGTATGTTGTTCTTTTATAATTTAATAACAATTATTTAACTATTATACTGGAGGTTAACATACCCTATACTAAGGAAAAAAACAAGGTAAGGGTTAATTCTACAATCTCTTCATTATCCGATGTTGTTTATACGTGAGTATCTACTAGGACCTCTTTATCACCCACATCCGTGTTTCTTAAAAATGTATTTAAAAACATTTTTTATTTCCTATACTATGGGTTAAAGTCATTTATACCCTTGTTTTACTTTTTATAAATTTTTTATAAAGGAATCTTTTCATCGTTTTCCAAACAAGGTACTTTATGACCTTTTTGAAAAATTGAGGTAAGAATGTTTTTTTAACTTATACAGCGGGTGAGGTTATTTTTTACTATTATAACACATTATAAGATTCCATTACAAGATTATAATAATATTTTCAAAATAAATATTTTCTTTTATAATTATGTGACTTTTAAATGATTTCAAAATAGAAAGAGATATTTCTCTCAAATAGTTTTGATTTCATCTATATCAACATCATTTGATGGATTTTACACTTGTTTGAAGTTGATTTATTATGATACAATTTTACATATTGTATTTAAGGTTTTATGATATGTTTGACTATGGATGTGTTATTTTTATACCATTCATTGTTTATGGTTAAAGTATTAACATTTCTTATGCTAGTTTTAATACGAATGTTTATGTTATGTTTCAACCTTTTCATATGAGGATTTATTTGGACTTAGTAAGTGATGGGTGGAGCCTGCTATAGATCCTCAATGAATCGGTAGGTCTCATGATACAAACTAGTTTCTTGGAATAAGTCCTTGAAAAAATCTTATTTGTAGTCTTGGCATGAGGCCTTGACTATGTGGTTATGATGTCCAACATTATACATTCCATCATTATGAAATTGACTATTGATATTGCATGTGATTATTAGACTAGTAGAATATCCATGTGAATAAGTAAATGACATTATTTGATTTATCTTTTCCATATCATGCTGAAGTTTATATTTAAAAGGTTTGTGTTTTAGTCTTATACATTGTCTTAAATGTTTATGCTTATTTATGATATTTTCTGCTATATTGTTATCCTTACTAAGCATCTGAGCTCACCCATTTCTATGTTTTATTTTTCCCAGGATGCAAAGAAGTATATTATGATTAATTTTAAGGTATATGCTAAAGGATATGAGTGTGTTTAAAAAGGTAAACAATATTTTTTTATCTCATGATGTAATGTAAAACTGATGTATGTATTTAGTACTTCCAAGGCTACTAAACTAATCAGTCTTTTGAGACTTGATCTCTTGTGATCATTCCAATGTTATGTAATAATGCACCAACTCTGGGTAACTATGGTTGGGGCGTTACAGTTGGTATTAGAGGAAGTTTAGTACAATCTTGGAAACTAGATTTAGAAAAACTATGAATAGAGAACATTACCCTAAGATAGACTTTGAGGATTAGTATAGAATAACTTCCTAGAATTTTAGTAATATAGAGATTTAGTGAGTCTTCCAAGCAATATATCCTTGTCTAGATACGAGCAGGTAGAGGCGGCTCTGGCACAGATGTACCTAGGAGTGAAAACTCCGACAAGGAGTTTCGGGCTTAACCTAGAGTATCCTGGTACACGAAAATGGGTCTTGATGCACTCTTGGTTACGAAACTCCCGGGGAATATGATTAGGATAATTAACATTTTATTTAAAAACCATTATAAAGGATTTATGAGTTTATACTTAAAGATTTTTTTTATGATCATGGATTTTATCCATAAACTGTTCAATTTATGTTAAGAGTTTTACAAGTTTGGAATTATGTATTGGGGGAGCGACTTCTCTCCCAATACCGCGATGCCCAGGGTTTCTCTACGAGTCAACTTCCCTTCCCCCTTCGTCCAGATCTATTCGCGGTGGATGCTTCTGGTTCCGCTTGGAGAGGGCGACGTCACGCTTCCGGTTTCCAATGACATTGCTCATCCACTACTGGAAAAATAACATATACCAACGGTTTGGAACTGTTGTTATATGCCTCCAAACCGTTGGTATATCCTATACCAATGGTTTGGAGAACCGTGGCCAAGTAAGCCGTTGGGATAGGTCTATACCAACAGTTTTCCCAAAACCGTTGGTATAGACCTATCCCAACGATTTTGGAAACCGTTGGTATAATTAATATGAAAATCTTTACCAACGGTTGTGGAACCGTTGGTATATGTATTTCAAAAAAAAACATTCGCTGCAGCACCTCTAGTTTATTATTGAACGACTTAACCACTAACCTAACATGACTTTTGTGTATATAATTACATAAATATATATATGTATTCTCATAATTATATTAAATTTTGATTTATATAATGTTTTGGGTAAGAAGAAATGATAAAAAATCAAAGGATCTATACCAACGATTGTCAAAACCATTGGTATAGACCTATACCAACGGTTTTGACAACCGTTGGAATAGATTTTGAGCCTGGATTTGATTCTGGGTGAAGGTTGATCCATGGGGGACCTTTCCCAATGGTTTTGGCAAACCGTTGGGAAAGGTATACCCTTTCCCAACGGTTTTGGCCAAACCGTTGGGAAAGCTGTCCACAAAGTGGACCATGCCCAACGGTTTGGCCAAAACCGTTGGGAAAGGTCCCCACAATGTGGGCTTTCCCAACGGATTGGCCAAAATCGTTGGGAAAGGTCCCCACAATGTCGGATTTCCCAACGGTTTGCCCAAACCGTTGGGAAAGGTGGCCTCAAAGTGGGATTTCCCAACGGTTTGGCCAAACCGTTGGGAAAGGGAACCTATACCAACGGTTTTTATGAACCGTTGGTATAGAAGCATTGGGAAAGGTCAGATTTGTAGTAGTGATCCCTTCAGGGTCTCTCGGCTTGGCTGGCGTGTCCGGGTGGTCTTCCGCGGTTCCAGTGCGGCTCGCCCAGATCTGAGTCTCCGGGAGGGGGAGGCGTTATGAACCCTTAAGGGGCACCTTTGAGGCGCTGGTTTTCCCCGTCGCCGCCATCTGGTTCTTGGTTGTCTGCGGCTCTTCTTCTCTGTTCTCGGTGAGATCGCAGCGTGTCTCCTGCTGTGGCGACGACAAGGTTTCTTTTTCAGATTCTTGCCACGCTTTAGGTTTTGGCCTTTCGGTTTTGGGGATTCATGGGTACTCTGGCGGCATCGTGGATTGTAGCCATCATCGGGATTCTGCGGCGTCGAAGACTCGCATCTTCGATGGGATCGACTTCCTTTTTGGCGTGGTGGAATCTAGGGTCGAGAGGCGTTTTGCTGCGGGCAGTGGTTGAAGCCGCATCTCATCTTTGTTCTTCAGGTGGTTCTGCGGGCTCCTCAAGCGATGGTGGCGAGGGATTTTAGTTTGTTTTGGTTTGTGTTTTTTGCGGCAGTCGTCTACCGGGTTGGATCTGCTCTTTTGGTGATGGATCTTTGTTTTCGTGCTTGGATTTTGGTTCTCTCCTCGCTGCGGATTCTGGTATGGCTTGTTGTGGAGGTTCTGTCCCCCGATTGCTTTGGATTCTAGATCCAACATCCCTTCCAGGTTGGTCAATTATGTTGGCTCAGTGGAGGTTTTGGGCTTGTGTGAGCGGCAGGGTTTTCCAGGAAGCTTCGGGAGATGAAACGATGGAGGGGGATGACAGCGGCGACAGTGGTAATCGTGGAAGTGGATGGATTTCTTGTTGGAGACTGCGGACGCCGGTGAGCTCGGTAGTGTTCTAATGTATGTCTGGAGGCAGGGAGGTACTCGTTTCTGGGGAAGGATGTTGATGTCTGATTTTTGAATATTGTTTTATGGTTTTTGGAATGTGGCAGTAGGTTGTGGAAGTAGTTTTTTGGTACTTTGTTTAATTTTATATGGTATGTGTTGATAGTCCAATCTGGCCGGACTTGACCATATGGATCAGGTCCCAAGGAGGATTTTGAGCTGGCGATTCATCTTGTAGAGCTTTTCGAATTTGGATGTTTGAGAGGGTATGGCGTCGGCCATCGGATCGGGCCTGTGCTTTGACACAGGACACTGGCTTGCCGATCATCCTTGCAATGGTGGAGTGCTACATCACGATTATACACTAGGGATGGGCGGTTTCATGTGTTAGTTTGGTTTTATATTCTAAGATCTTTGGGTCATGTTATGTCTTTAAGTTCATGGAGTATGTTGGTTTTTCCCCTTCCCCTTAAAAGGGGTTTTTTATTAAAATAAAAAAATGGAAGGCCTTTGGGCCGTTGGATGGATGGAATTATGTATTGCGATTCACAAACTAATCTAGTGTATGCCATTTTTTAGAAATGGCACCTAGTGGAAGGAATGGAAACTATGTCAACACATGTAATCCATGTAGGGACTGCCCTCCTACTCAAGATAATTATAGTGGAGCTGGTTATGCAACCAGTGCTGAACAAATTATAACCATACCGGTACAACTCACTCAGTTTATGAATAATAACCTTACCCATAGGGAGCACCCTGATAAAAAATGTAGAGGATCAATGTTAGACCGCCTCATGAGGCAACAACCACCAACATTCAATGGGACTACAAATACATTTGTAGCTGAGAAAAGGATAAGCTCCTTAGAGAAAATCTTTCATGCTTTAGGGAGTAGCGAAAGGGAAAAAGTTGTCATGACAGTTTATCGCCTTACAGGAGATGCAGATCAATGGTGGTCATTAGTTCAAAATACAAAGGAGGATAAAGAAGTATAAAATATGGAATATAGAGAGTTTAAAGATATTTTCTTAGAGAAATAATTTCCTCATGAACATCAAGAGGATATGGAAATATAGTTTCTGAGTCTGAGGAAAAAGGTGGATGAGTATGTCTCAAAGTATGAGGCTAACTTTACAAGGTTAGAAAGGAATGCAGCAGATTATATACGTAACCCAAAGAGTAAGATTGATCGATTCTTTGATGGGTTAACACCATTTCTCCATCAAGTATTAGTCTCACAATCCTTCTCATCATACGAAGATATAGTCTCATGTGCTATCAAGACAAAATAATAATTCTCTAAGTCTTATGACTTTAAAGCAAAGCAGAAGAAGAAGAGATCTGCTGAATACTCTAGAAATGGAAATAAGGGGAAGAATGGAAAAGTTAAATTTCTATCCTGTAGTAAATGTGGGAAGAAACATCCTAGTACTTTCCTAAAGGGAATGAGAGTCTGTTACAAGTGTGGTGAAAAAGGCCACCGAGATCGTGATTGCAAAAGGAAGAAATAGGATGTCAATTTTGAATGCTACAATTGTAGAGAAATGAGGCATTATACAAACGAATGTCCTAAGAGCCAATGAAACTTACCTAAAAAAAGTACAAGGGAGCATGTCCAAGCTTATGCAATCACTACTATTGAGGTTGAAGCTCTGAATGACGTGGTGGCAGGTAATTTAATGGTTTTATCAAATTTAGCCAATGCTTTATTTGATTTTGGATCATCGCATTGTTTTATATCTTCCCAGTTTTTTAAGAAAATTAGATATTTACAATTTTATTTAGGAAGTGATTTTTCAATCAAAACTCTTAAGGTAAGTATCATTGCAACAAAGTTTTTTCAATCAGTTCCCATTAGGGCATATAAACGTGCTTTATCTGCCGATCTCATCATCATACCCATGATTGAATTTGATATATTACTCAGTATGGATTGGATTTCAAACCATGATGCAAAAATTTATTGTAAGAAGAAGGAGGTTACAATTTTCGATGATGATAAGGAGTACCTTATCTTTAGAGTAGAAACATCACCATCTGATTATTATTTAGATTCACCCCCTATAGCTCTATTAAATTCAATTATTTGGGAGGAAGAGAGTGAAATAACTATGGGTGAGGAAAGGGATGTTCAAATAGAGAACGTACCTATTGTGAAAGAATATGTTGATGTATTTCTAGAGGATTTACCTTGACATAATCCAGAATGAGAAATTGAGTTTTCTATTAATTTAATTCTTGGTTCAGGGCCCATATCAAATACCCCTTATAGAATGGCCATTGTGGAATTAGTGGAACTAAAGAAACAACTAGAGGAATTGAGTAATAAAGGATTTATTAACCCTAGTGTTTCTCCATGGGGAGCCCCTATTCTTTTTGTTAAGAAAAAGGATGGATCTATGAGGTTGTGCATTGACTATAGTGAGATAAATGCTATAACAATAAAGAACAAGTATCCCCTACCTCGCATTGATGATTTATTCGATCAAATTCATGGAGATCAAATATTTTCAAAGATTTATCTTCGATCTGGATATCACCAGTTGTGCGTGAAGAAGGAAGACATTCCAAAGAAAACATTTCAAACCAGGTACGAGCATTACAAGTTTACAGTAATGCCTTTTGGAATGACTAATGCACCCTCTATTTTCATGGATCTAATGAATAGAGTTTTTAAGTAATATCTTGATGAATTTGTAGTGGTATTTATTGATGTTATATTGGTATACTCCAAAAGCTACAAAGATCATGAAAATCACTTGTGCATTATTCTAAAGACTCTTAGAAGAAATGAATTATATAGGAAGTTTATCAAGTGTGAATTCTGGCTTCAAGAGATTTCTTTTCTTATCCATATTGTCTCTAAGTATGCAATCTCTCTTGATCCTTAAAATACCAAGGCAATCAAAGAATGTCCAGCACTGAAAATTATAACTGAGGTACACATTTTTATTGGTTTATCAGGTTATTATCTGTGCTTCGTCCAGAATTTTTCCCGATTGGATAACCCATTAACCAAGCTCACATGTAAAGGGGTTAAATTTGTTTGGACAAAAGTGCGTGAAGAATGTTTTGAAGAATTGAAGAAAAGATTAGTCACTGATCCTATATCGAATTTACCATCGGGGAATGATGGGTTTGTTATTTATAGTGATGCTTCAAAGAAAGGACTTGGTTGTGTCCTTATGCAGAATGATAGAGTTATTTCCTATGCATCACGGTAGCTAAAAATTCATGAACAAAACTATCCCATTCACAATCTTGAGTTAGCATCTATAATCTTTGCTCTAAAGATATGGAGACACTATCTATATGGTGAAAAATGTGAAATTTATACTGATCACAAGAGTTTGAAGTATATTTTCTCACAAAAAGAACTCAACATGAGGAAAAGACGATAGCTCGAGCTACTCAAGGATTATGATTGAACTATAAACTACCACCCGGGGAAGGCAAATAAGGTGGAAGATGCTTTGAGAAGAAAGTATCATGAAGTTTTGAACAAGATGAGAGTTGAAAGAGATCATATGTTTATGGATCTAGTAAAGATGGATATGGGAATAATCATGGAAGATGAAACATCAATACTTTTTCAAATGGTTTCCAATATATTTTTACTAGAAAGGATAAAAAGTTCTCAGACTAATGATGAGGAGTTTCAAAAGGAAATTAAAGCTGTGAATGATGGGAGATTGATCGAATTCGTATATAAAGATGGAGTTTTGAAATTTGGGAAAAGTATTTGTGTTCCTGATATACCTGATCTAAAAAGGGAATTGTTGGATGATGCTCATAGCTCCAATTTATCTATACACCATGGTAGCAATAAAATGTATATAGATTTGAAGGAAAATTTTTGGTGGGACAACATGAAAAAGGAGATTGATGATTATGTGTTAAGATGTATGGTTTGTCAATAGGTTAAGGCTGGAAGACAATATCCTGGAGGAGTCATGCAACCTCTTTCCATACCTGAGTGGAAATAGGATGATATTATGATGGACTTTTTCATGGGACTATCAAAGACTCCTAGAAAGAATGATGAAATATGGATCATTGTTTATTGTCTTACCAAGTTAGTACATTTTCTTACTATAAGAGAAGATTTACCACTTGAACGTTTAACAAGACTATAGATTAATGAAGTTGTAAGACTTAATAGTGTACCCCTATCAATTTTTTCTGATCATGATCCCCGTTTTACATCAAGATTCTAGAAAAGTTTTTAGAAATCCCTAGATACTAAACTTTGTTTAAGAATTTCCTACCACCCTCAAACTGATGGACAATCAGAACGAACTATTCAAACCTTAGAAGACATGTTGAGATCTTCTCACTTGACTTTCAAGGTATGCGATATTATTATTTACCTCTGGTAGAATTTTCTTATAACAATAGCTTCTATTCAAATATTCAGATGGAACCATATGAAGATTTATATGGAAAGAGATGTCGCACACCAACTTATTGGGATGATGTTGGTGAAATAAAACTTGTAGGACCATAACTTGTTGAGGAAAAAAAGGAAAAGGTGAAGATTATCCAAAACCACATCAAAGCAGATCAAAGTAGGCAAAAGATCTATGCTGATAACCGAAGGAAGGATTTGGAATTTCAAGTAGGTGATCATGTTTTCTTGAAGGTATCTCCATGGAAGGGTGTTATACGATTCAGTAAGAAGGGTAAATTAAGTCCCAGGTACATCAGACCTTTTGAAATACTAGAACGAATTGGAGTTGTAGCTTATCATTTGGTAATGTTGCCAAGTATCTCCAAAGTTCATGATATGTTCCACGTATCACTGTTGAGAAAATACATGCCTGAACCAACGCATGTACTCACCTATGAAGAAATAGAATTGGAACCCAATCTGTCTTATTGTGAAGAGCCTATCAGGATTCTTGATACCAGAGAACAAGTGTTGAGAAACCGAACAACTTTTCTGGTAAAAGTTCTATGGAGAAACCATAAGATGGAAGAGGCAACGTGGGAACCTGATGAACTTATGATGAAGAACCACCCAAATATTTTTATGCAGTAGTATTCTAGAAATTTCAAGGAATAAATTATTTTAAGGAGGGAAGAATGTAACACCCCAAGGTTCCACAGTACGTTTCCCTTTGAACAATATAATAGCTTGCGTTGTACGCAACATCGAGTTCTAGCACACCACGAACAATCAAACTAGACGTTATGAATAATAATACCCACTTTTTGAAATTTTATTTTTGAAAATGGACTTCATTTTCGGATTCAGAATATCAAAATTATCTTAGGATGGTTTTTTGGTATTTTTCTGAAAACATTCAATTTTTGATGAATAGTGAAAAACATTGTGTTATTATTTAAAACTGACTTTTTATTTAAATAATTATTTATTTTATTAAAATTTATTTTAAGTCAAAATAAATACATAATTCCTATATTAGTTCAATGTAATTTATTGGAGTCATTTTATAACAAGATTAGATGTATAAAATTTTATTGAACTTTTTAACGTCTTTTACCCACCTACTAGGCACATTTCCAAATTTTCATAAAATTTAATTTTCCTATATCATTATGTAAAATGTGGTTCAATAGGATGAAAATATTTTTTTGGTGAATAGTAACTTTTGAATTTTATTTACCACAGTTAAAAGTAAATAGGGAAATTAAAGGTAAAAATAATATTATTATTACCCTAACACATGTCCTAATTCTATTGGATAAGTGTATCTCGACCTAAATCTACCTTAGAAACAAAATATGATCCTTTTTTATCCACTTGGATTAGATTAGAACATTTATTATTATTTTATTTAAAGAAGAGTTAAAAGTGTTAAATTCAAATTTTAATAACTAAATCATTTTTAATATAGGGTTATACATAATATAAATTCGACTATAAATATTAATTATAAGTATAAAAATATTTAATACATCATGGTATTTTATTTATAATTTTTAGACATTAAATAATTAAATTTATTTATGACACAATGATGATGTAGTAATTACTTTATTAATGAAAGTTTGAAATAATTGATATTATAAATATGAAAATAAATGTAAATTGAGACTTTTAATGCATTAAAATATTTTTTTTGATTAAAATGACTTGTTAGTGTTGATTAAATATTTTTTTTCGAAGTGATGAAGTTTTTGTGACTTTCACAAAAACCAAATACTAAATAGTGTCAAAATTGACATAAATGGGTTTTTAAAACAAATAAAATATTATTAAATGATATAATAATCCTAAAAATATATGGTTTTTCCAAAAGACTTATATAATGATATATATATATCATTAATGAACCACTTTAGGTTCTCTTAGCGTTTTATAGTAAGTTTATTAACCATGTAATATAAAAATAAAAGAAGACATAATAAAAGTTAAACTATTTAACTAATAGTCAAATCTAAAAGATAAGGTTATTATGGTGACCTAGACTTGTCTAAAACCTATTTTTTGAGAGTATTTCTACCTATACCCACCTTATCCTAGAAATAAATACTTTTGGAACCATTATAAACTGAATATGACTATATAATAAAGTAATATTTCAATCTTTTCCTAAAGTGACCTTCACCTCTCTTAAAAAAGGGTATTTCCTCTTCTCTCAAAATCACACCTCCAATGCCATTTGGATTGGAAAAACCCTACTCAAATATACTACCAACTATCGTCACCTAAACCTAGAGGCCTTACTTTGATCATAAATTCAACCTAAGGAGCCCTTTTGATCAAATCAAAAGGAAGCACTCAAAGAAGAGGTAATAATTTCATCACCTCTTTCAAAGTTCTTTTCTTCTTCCACTTCCTCTTTCTTTGTTATTTCCATACCAAAATAATAAATCCGGTACCTTATACATACTTTTATGTTATTATAAATATTTAACAACCATATTCATTATTCTATCCATCCTATGAATGACAAAGTCACCATACGCACGTACGTACGGATTACCGTCTCTACGTCGTGGTGTAGTTTGTTATTCAACACTTCATTATTTGGATGAGTATAATAATGAGTATAATTGATGTAAATAATAAATATAACATGTTAATGATTCTGTATATATGATATAAAATCCAATTATATATGATTTCACCATCAATAGAATGGTATCGTCGCTCATGCGTACGTACGAATTACCGTCTCCACGAATGTGATAAGATTCATTCCCCATCGTAACCACTCAAGAATAATTTTCATTTTATGATTAATTTTTTTTAATAACTTAATATCATTCTGGATATGAATCAAATACATCCTATCCATAATAAACACTACTTAAGTAACAAAACTTATAAAGGAAAATGAATCAGTTAACACCCGAAACAATGATCTACTAAAATATTATTAACAAAACAATATTAGAAGATCATATATGATATCATATTTATGTATGTGGTTCTTTTATAACTTAATAACAATTATTTAACTATTATACAGGAGGTTAACATACCTTTTACCAAGTAAAAGTACAAGGTAAGGGTTAATTCTACAATCTCTTCATTATCCGAGGTTGTTTATACGTGAGTATCTACTGTGACCTCTTTATCACCCACATCCGTGTTTCTTAAAAATGCATTTAAAAATAATTTTTATTTTCTAGACTATGGTTTAAAGTCATTTATACCCTTTTTTTACTTTTTATAATTTTTTTATAAAATAATCTTTCCGTCGTTTTCCAAATAAGGTACTTTATGACCTTTTCGATAAATGAAGGTAAGAATGTTTTTTAACTTATATAGTGGGTGCGGCTATTTTATACCATTATAGCACCATAAAAGATTCCCTTACAAGATTATAAGAATATTTTCTAAATAAATGTTTTCTTTTATAATTATGTGACTTTTAAATGATTTCAAAATATAAAGATATATTTCTCTCAAATAGTTTTTATTTCATCTATGTCAACATCCTTTGATGGATTTTACACTTTTTTTAAGTTGAATTATTATGATACAATATTTCATATTGTATTGAAGGTTTTATGATATTTTTTACTATGGATGTGTTATTTTTATACCATTTATGGTTTATGGTTAAATTATTAACATTTCGTATGCTAGTTTTAATATGAATGTTTATGTTATGTTTCAACCTTTTCATATGAGGAATGCATTGGATTTAGTAAGTGATGGTTGGAGCCTGCTATAGCCCCTTAATGCATGGGTAGGTCTAATGAGACAAACTAGTGTCTTGGAACAAGTCCTTGACAAAATCTTATTTGTAGTCTTGGACGAGGCCTTGACTATGTGGTTATGATGTTCGACATTATGCATTCCATCATTATGAAATTGGCTATTGATATTTCATGTGATTATTCGACTAGTAGAATATCAATATGAATATGTAAATAGAACTATTTGATTTATCTTTTCCATATAATGCTGAAGTTTATGTTTAAAAGGTTTGTGTTTTATTCTTATACATTTCTTTAAATGTTTATGCTTATTTATGATAGTTTACGCTATATTGTTATCCTTACTGAGCATTTGAGCTCACCCCTTTCTATGTTTTATTTTTACCAAGATGCGAAGAAGTATATTATGATTAACCTGCAGGGATATGCTAAAGGATATGATTTTGTTTAAAAAGGGACACAATGTTGTTTTTTTATCTCACAATGTAATGTAAAACTCATGTATGTATCTAGTACTTTCAAGGCTAATAAACTAATCGGTCTTTCGAGGCATGATCTCTTGTGATCATGACAATGTTATGTAATAATGTACTGACTCTGGGTAGCTAGGGTTGGGGAATTACATATTGTGTAATGGTACATAAGTTTAAATTAATGGTAGGATAGACTTTTTAAAGGATGCATAAGGGTACATCCATGTCGCGTAAGGGTGACTCCTTTTTTCTAAAGGATGTGTAAGGGTATTCCAGGAGCTGTGTAAGGGTAGTCTGGGAAAGTGACCTATGTAAGGGTAAATCCCCTTACCCTTACGTGATGACCAGGGGCTGTTTAAGGGTAAACCAAGTTACCCTTAAACAATTCCCTTTAAATGAAAAAATGCTTTTAAAACCCTATTTCTCTTCTTCTTCTTATTTCAGATTACCTATAATTCCATTCTGGTAAATTCAAAAGATGTAAAACATGGTATTTAAATTATTTTTACCCATTAAAGGTTATAACTACCTTTTTAAATTATTTTAAACCCTCCAAATTCAATATTCAGTTAAAAGTGGAAAATTAAATAATTTTTTAATTAAAGGTTTTCTTTTTGCGAACCAGAGCACCTGTGGTGTTCAAAAAAATACCCAAACCAATGTTACTGTTTTTGTTACCCTATTGAGTGGAGTTTAAGGAGTCTAGCTACTGGTGAACAAAAAAATGGTGTTTTTTTCTTCCTTTGATTATGGGGTAAGGACTTCCTCTTATTTCTTCCTACAGGTCCTTTATTAGGGTTTTGAGATATTTTATTTAAGGTGGGTGGTTTCAAAGGAAATATATATTATTTTAAACATTTTCTTCTTGCTTAAACTAAGATTGATTTCTAATTTATTTTCAAGACTGGATTTGTTTATTTGAAATTTTATAGTGAGTGTGATGAAAATTCTTGACAGTGGTTGATAGAAATTATTTATTGATTTTCATAAAAATTATCATGAATTGAAATAATTACTATTGGTAGGATTTTTATGAAATAAAAAAGCATGAGGTATTTTATGATTTGAAATTTGATGATTCAATGAATCTTGATAAAAAAAAATTATGAGTTTTTTTAAAATAAAATGAATGAGTTTTCATTAAAACCAGTTGATGTTGGTTTCTGAAATAAGTGAATGAGTTTATGGTAAAACCCCGATGATGTTGGTTTTTAAAATGAAAGGAGTTTTTTGAAACTTGAGAACAGGGCCGAATAAAATGATGAAAAAAATGATTAAACAAATTATAACCCCTTATATTGTTTATTTACCTTGAACCACATGGGAGAATGGGTAGTTTGGCTAGAAGAGCACACACTAAGCATGTATTAGCTCAACCTAGAAATGTATTGATCGTGGCAATGAAAACTAAACTACTTGAGGGTAAGGAGATTAATCCTTTAATATGTTCTCTTTATTGTCCTTAGGGATGTTCCTTGTTCACACTGTAGTCCTTACTTCACCAAGATGTATGAAAATCCATATTTAACCCACCCCCAGATCTCTTAACCATAGTGTTATGGTTGGAAATTAATTTACATTCCAATGTTATAAAATTTTTCACTCATGTTAAGTTTGATTGGAATGATTATTCAAGAAACTTTTGATAAAATGTTATATTCATGCCTATTTTGATGGAAAATCTCTTTATACCCATTTTATTATTATCCATTAAAATGTTACTTCAAGCATGTTTTGATATGAACCGTGAAAATATTTCCATGACAAGTTTTATTTACATTTAAGAATAAATAGTTTATTTAAAATTGATCACTTATGAAATGATTGTTGAAATCCCATTGGGCTTGTAGCTCACACTCTAAATTTTCCTTCACATGTTTTTATATTTTCTTATGCCAGTTCCAAGTAAAGGGAAGACACTACTCAAAGTTTGATAGTGTACTTAACTTGAGGGACCTTTGGATTTGGCATCGCCTTATGGAGTTTGTGATCCACCTATTGTGTGAAGTCCGAATTACTATTTTTGAGACTTTTTTCAGGGTGTTTGTCATGGACCAAGCCTGGATTCCATCCAACTTGACACCCAACCCGATTCATGGTGTGGCCCAAAGGGAATTCTTGATCCCCACATGCTAGAAACTGGTGCTTGGGTATCAACAATATGCTTTGGGAACAATTTCACCTATTTATATAAACATGAACAACCAAAAATAATAAACATAACAATAACTAAAAAACACAACTGAACAAGGTATAAAAATTTTCAGATTCAAATTTTTACAACTTTAACCGAAAAAAGTACAATAATAGAATGGGAACAAAAAAACTATCCCAAAAATCTCCATTAAACAAGTGGGACATCATCCTAAATCCACCACCACTAACACCTAGAATAAGTGGAACACTATCAACCAGATCCACCATCACCATGATATATATTGCCGTTACCTTGGTCATACATAAAAAAGTCTACATACAACCAAAGGTGTATATAGGGTGTGAGATAAATCCCACAATAATTACACCCAAAATAAAATATCCTATGATATAAAGTTAGAAAACAAAGTAACATTACAATTTTCATAAGAACATTTGAAACATTTTTAAGAAATAATTTTAAGGAAAAATTTATCAAGAATCACTCTTCAATGGAAACAATTTTTAACAAATAATCTTTCTTAAAATAAAATATACACAAGGTATACCATATATCGATGACTAGAACCATATCACATAGGCATCATGTCACAATATAGAACCATGTGAAAATACCTATAGGTAACTAGCATAAGTGGGACACTATGAACCTTGTACCTCGATGATCAAAATCCTCCAACTCAACTACCAACAATGTTCCCGTGCACAAGCCATTAGTGGGGATCCCATCCCAAGGTCTAATGTTCTGCATATCATAAGAAAAAACCAATAGTGTTCCCATGCACGGGCCACTAGAGAGGAACACATGCCAAGGTATAGTAGTCTCTGATCATATCACATGTTTAGTTAGTGATGTAATCTTTAATCCTGATAGATATATCTGGGCCTCATCCACTTCCGAATCAACTAGCGTACTAGTTCTAGTTCACCCACCTAGATACCCAAGATTCCTTTTATGCTCAAATTCAATTTCACATATCACATAAATAAAAACTTTCATACACACACATTCCAAGAATCACAAGTACAAAAGGAAATCGCCACTTTCTATAAAAAATTACATTTCACATTTTCCACACACACAAAAATCATTTGGAAATACATTTTTCACCACTTGTACAATTTATGAAATCCTTTTTGAAATTTATCAAGAACACATTTTAAATCCAACCACTTCCATGGGAAAATACCCTTTCAAATTCATATTCACATCACAACCATTTTAGAACATGATTCACATCAATTTCACATTTCAAATACACATTTGAGGTTTACAAAAAGGAAGACAACATGCAATATAAATTCATTTCTCTTTAAAAATCCACTTCTAACACATTCACACCTTTAAATATCTTTGAAAAAACATTTCACACCTTTCAAACGAGGTGTAAAATATATTTAAGAAACACCATAATGATGCACACAAGAAATAATACTAGTTTCTATAGCAACACTATCCTTTTACACATATCATTACATGATTTTATGCATAATTAAATATCATATTACTAGCCAAGGATCATAAATTCTAGTTTCAAGGAAGATTATGCACATAATTAAACATCATAAAAACAAATTTTATTTAATATCCACATTGAGATCATAAATTTTATTGTGCTCAAACATCTACATAGTATAACTTGGGGATAAAATGAACAAATAGATGAGCTAAAAATTCCAATAAAGTAATAATCATAAGAATTAATCTTAGAACATGGGTTAGAAGGCATGACATAATGATATAAAAAGGCATGGAACTTGTAATAATGAATCATAACATATAAAACATGAGATCATATAGTTATGGAATAATATTAATGTGGTAGCAACATAATATATGAATTTAGTATGATTCAAGAGTTATTGTACATAGAGTAGCACGAGTCTAGGAAAACCACCAAGACCGTTGCATATGGAGCACGAGTCAAGGCTAACCACCAAGATCATTGCACATAATGTCTCATGATACTAAACTTTACCCAATGAATTGAAGCAATATCTGGGTGCACCCATCATAAAATTTTCATGAATATGTGTGCCACATGAAGAATCATACATAAAGAATCAAACATATCATAAAGGTTACCCATGGAAAGAAATGGGTATCATAATCATGTCATAAGGTATTAAAAATAGGCATATCATAAAAGTGTCCATGAAAGAATAGATTTAAAACATACATAGAAATTCATAAGGTAAATTAGGAATAGATAATGATAATTTATATAAAACTTAAGTGATAACATGTAAAAATAGTATTTAATAATCTTTATAATTAAAACATTTTAGCATGATTTAAGGAAAATATTAAAGAGAATTTAAAACAGCATATGGAATAATATTTTATATAAAACAAGAAGTGAAACAAGAATGTTTTAATAATAAAAATAGTGTTTTTATAAAATATATGGTGGCTCAAAATAGATTATAGATTGCACTTTAAAATGGGTAAGAATTCGGGAAGTTCCCTTAAATTGAGATTGCTTATCGAGAATAATTGAGTAGGAAACCTTTTAAAAACATGTATATCCCCAAAAAACAAGGAGGAATGGATCTCGATGCTTGATTTTGGAACATATAAAAAACATTTATAATATTAAAATAAAAATAACATAGAATTTAATTTGGGTAAAGATATAGAAAGAATAACTTGAAGGAATAATGGAGGTTCGGGTAGAATCTCTTACCTTAAGTCTGAAGGTGTCCTTCACTTGATCTTAATGTCCTGGATAATCAAATTATATTAATTAATAATTCTAGAACCTCTTATACATGAATTTTATTAATTATAACTTAATTAAGTTCATTTATGTCCTTTTTATGGGTTAAGATATTCAATTTCATTGCTTGAGAGCATTGGGTTTCCTTGGTTTTCATGATCGGTTTACTTGTATCCATGTACGAAGGGTCATGTAAAGTGGGGTTAATTATCCAAAATCAAACTTTATGTTATTAATGATCTTATAGTGGTTAAATTTATATTATATCATTTGTTTTTAATACATGATGATGAATCATTAGATAAATAGCTAATGATAATCATTTGGGTTTATTTTGGCAGTTTTTTATCACAACGAACACATTTTGTGTTATAAATTAATATCATGAGTAAAAAATGATTATATAACCTTAAATAAGATACAATAAATATATTATAATCTTGTTTAACCATAAAAATGGTATCATTAATATCCCTTTAATAAGGTAAAGGAAATTGAAATCTTCGTCATCCTTGAATGTGATAAATTAACACATCTCGGACGATGTTTTCATTTTCAGTATAAAAGGAGGGGGAAAGGGAGGAAATGATGAATTATTTCATTATCATAACAATATTACAATATATATAAAGTAATGTAGTTATCATACCATTTGTATGAGGGGAGTTTAGGAGATAAAAATAAAATAAAATAACCTGAAAAGAAAATAAAAGAATCAGAAAAAAGAATTTACCTCTTGAATTTATCCTCCTTGAGAGCCTCCTTAGGGAAGACGTTTTGGTCTTTTTATGACACCAAATTCTCATGTAAGTGGGGTAGAGGTTATGGAATAGTATTGGGTATAATATAGACAAGTCTCAATGCTTGAGAGGTGTGAGAAGAAGAGGTGGTGAGGGGTGGTATTTATAGTGGAGGAGGGGGTGTTTTTTTCCTTTTATTAAATATTTTATTATTTTCATCAAGACAAGAAATAGTGAAGATTCTTGAAAACAAATAAATTAATGTGTGCATTTGAATTCTAAAAAATAGGCACTTACATCATTCGTGACTCAAGAATGACTCAAAAATTCATTCATTTACATATACTATAAATTAACGTATTTCACTATTCACAAAAAATTCAAGTATTTTAGAAAAATACCAAAAATTAACCCTAATTTTTTTTTCAATGTGTAGAATCAAAAAATTAACTTCATTTTTGAAAAATAATTTTATAAATATAATAAATTTAATTTTTAATTAAAATCACAATTTACTTCAAAAATACAAATTTTAGAATTCAAACTGCCTTTCTATCACTTTGAAAAATTGATTAAGATCTCATAAAATTACCTTATAATCATAATAAATAAAAATATTATTTTATGAATAAATTTTTGGAAAATAAATTTTCTTTTGATTTATTAAATTAATCATAAAATTGTAAATAAATATACATAACTTACAAAAATACCAACACTTAATTAATAATTTTTAAAATCTTTATTTATCTGTACTATGATATAATTATATCATATTTACACTTATAAGATGGATAAATTTTATTTATACTTTCATTGGTGAGGTTACTATTAAATTTTCTAGTTTACTATTCATATGGGTCACATTACTATTCCAAAGATCATGTTACTATTTCATCGTTATGTGTTCCTTAACATATAGAGATACCTTTTATTTCACTTATTATTCATTTATAAAGTTTTTATTATTTTATATATGTAATCTTATGTTATTATACTATAATACATAATTATAAGAAGAGAATTCCATTGATAAAACATTGGGTCATTACATTCTTCCCCCCTTATAAAATTTCATCCTTGAAATTTTGTTTTACATTATAGGCTGAAAAATGGTGTAGGTACTTCTAATTTATCACTAACTTTAGTTCCCATGTTACCTATTCGTACTTGTGGTTCCTCTATAGGACTTTAACCAGGTGAGTAATCTTGTTGCGTAGAACTTTATCTCTACGATCCAAGTTCTTCACTAGCTGCTCCTCATAAGAAAGATCACTCTACAACTGTATCACTTATGAAGATAGTACATATGAAGGATATTTTATGTACTTCCTCAATAGGGATATGTGGAATACATCATGTACTTGAGACACTGTTGGTGGAAGTGCTAGTCGATAGGCCACAACTCTAACATGATCAAGGATCTTGAAGGGGTCGATGTACCTGGGACTTAGCTTCCCTTTCTTCCTGAATCTAATGATCCTATTCCATGGATATATTTGGAGGAATACCATGTCTCCAACCTTAATCTAAAGGTCTAATCAATGATTATCTTCATAACTCTTCTATCAACTTTGGGCTGCCTTGATTTGGTGCTGAATGGTTTTCACCTTCTCCACTATTTCTTCGACCATTTTAGGTCCTAAGAGCTTACATTCACCGACCTAATCCCAACATGACTTTGTTATACACCTTTTCCCATAAAGGGCTTAATATGGATCCATTTAGATGCTCGAGTGAAAACTATTATTGTAAGAGAACTCAAATAGAGGAAGATGTTGGTTCCATCATCCTTTAAAGTCCATAAAACATGCTCTTAACAAGTCTTTCAATGTCTGAATAGTTCACTCAGATTGACCATCAGTTTGAGGATGATAGGTCGTACTGAATTTCAGCTCAATGTTAGAGCATGTTGGATAATTTTCCAGAACTTCAAGGAGAATCTCAAATATCAATCAAATACAATTGATAATGGAACTCTATGCCGCCTTACCACCTCTTTGATATATATCCATGCAAGTTGATCTAATGAGAAGTCCTATCGAACAATGATAAAGTGATATGTATTTGTAAGACGATCCACAATGACCCATATAGTATTTTTTCCTCTATATGTCTTTGGAAGTATAGTGACAAAGTCCATGGTAATTTTCTCCCACTTCTATGTTGGTATGGGTAGTGGTTGCATCATCCCCTTAGACTTTTTTATTTCACCCTTCACTTGTTGACATACCAGGAACTTTAATGTATATTCAAAAATCTTCTTCTTCAAATTGTCCCACCAATAGTTCTCTTAGAGATCTTGATACATCTTTGTGCTCCTTGGGTGAATAGAGAAGGTTGAGCTATGTGCGTCATTCAGAAGCTCCTTCTTTATCTCCGGATCAGATGGTACACATTATTATGACCCAAATATTATGACTCCTTCCTCATCAATCTTGAATCAGAGGATTTCCCGTTTCTAATATATTTCACCATTTTCATAATTTCTACATCTTTTCTTTGAGAATCCTTTATTTTATTCATGAGGGATGGTTGGGCAATCATTTTAGAAAGGATTGATGATGTTCCTCTATTTATGATTTCTATGTCCATCCTCTGAAAATCTAAAAAGACTAGATCCTTATCAATTCTCATCATATATAAAGATGCAAGATCCTTTCTACTTAGAGAATCCACTACCTTATTTGCCTTACCAGGATGGCAGTGGATTGAGCAGTCATAATTCTTGATGAGCTCTAACCATATTCACTGGTTCATATTAAGCTCATTATGTGTGAATATATATTTTAAACTCTTGTGATCAGTATATATCTCACACTTCTCCCCATAGAGATAATACCACCATATTTTCAATTCAAAGATCATAGCTTCCAACTCTAGATCATGCGTGAGATAGTTTTTCTCATGAATTTTCAACTACCTTGAGGCATGGGCTATCACTTTATCATTTTTCATCAGCATACATCCTAATACTTTATTTGATTCATCACAGTATACCACAAATAAATCTTCACTTGTTGGGAGTGTGAGTACTGGTGTAGTGATAAGCCTCTTTTTGAGCTCCTTAAATCTTTCCTCACATTCTTGAGTCTAAAAAAACTTCACTCCCTTCCATGTCATCTTGGTTATTGGGTTTAAAAATTGTGACAAGTTCTTCACAAATCTTCAATAATACCCATCTAGACCAAGAAAGCTGTGGATCTCCATTAAAGATGTTGGCCTGGGTCACTCTTCTATTGCCTTTATCTTGGAAGAGTCCACAAATATCCCTTTACTGGTAATAAAATTCCCTAATAATGATACTTACTCCATCCAAAAATCACATTTACTATACTTTGAATAAAG
Source organism: Viscum album (assembly GCA_963277665.1). Classification (NCBI taxonomy): domain Eukaryota; kingdom Viridiplantae; phylum Streptophyta; class Magnoliopsida; order Santalales; family Viscaceae; genus Viscum; species Viscum album. Next base: position 817,747,982 of record OY728134.1, on the reverse strand, counting down.
TTTCTCCCTTAGAAAAGTCTTCAAAATAGTATTCAAATGTTCCTCATGTTCCTCCTTGCTCTTGAAGTATATTAGACTATCAATGATAAAGACTAGAAACAATTTGTTGAGGTAATCTATAAAGACTCTATTCATTAAATCCAGGAAAATTTCTGGAGCATTAGTGAGTAAGAAGGGAATTACTATGAACTCATAGTGTCCATATCTCATTTAAAAGGTATTATTGGGAATATCTTCCTTCCTCACCTTTAATTGGTGATATCCCGACCGAAGGTCTATCTTAGAGAAATAACTGGCCCCACATATCTAATTGAACAAGTCATCTATCCCTAGTTGGGATACTTGTTCTTTATTATAATTTTATTAAGCTCACGATAATCAATACAGAGGTGCATTGATCCATCCTTATTCTTAATGAGTAGGACTGGTGCACCCCATGATGAAGCACTCGAGCATAAAAACCCTTCTCCATATTCTCCTGTAACTTATTCTTTAGGTCTTCCAGATATATGGTGTCCATCATATAATATGTATTTGATATAGGTAGAGATATATGAATAATATCAATTGAGAAATCAACCTCTTGACCATGAGAAAGACTAGGAATTATTCTGGGAATACATCAGTGTAATATCTTACAATGGGCATGTCTTCAAGCACGATTCTTCCCTTTGTCTCAATCATTTGAGTAAGATATGATTGCTTATAAGGCAACAATATCCACACTGAATACAATGATTCTGAAGAAGATTCATCTTCCTCCTTAAAATTTTACATGATTGGAGGATACTTTGGGATGTAAAGAGTGATCTACCTTTCCCGATAGTTGATGTTGGATTTATATAAAGATAGACAATCCATACCCAAAATAACATTAAACTCTACCAAAGGGAGTATGAAAATATTTTCTAGGAGGTTCAATTCATAACATTTTCCCTGGAGGAGTTATAAACCTTGGACACAATAATTTCCCCATTCAATGTTCTCAAAGATAACTCAACCTCCATATTTTGGGGTGGTGTTTGAATAGTTATACTAAACTTACAAGATACGAAAGAATTCATAGAACCATAATCAAATAATACGTTCACTATTCTTGAATGAATAACCAACATACCTGTCACCAATTTGTTGTCTAGATCCACCTCAGTATTAGTGATGGCATAATCCCTTACTTGTTGCCTTTGAGGTTGTTTTTTATTGCCTCTAACAACCCCTGGCTTAGGGAAATGGTTCACCTAATGACCTTGTTCCTTATAGTTGAAACACTACACTACTGGATGATAATTGATATTAACCTTCCTTTCTTCTTCCACATTAGTGGAATTCTTCATATCCCTTTGGAAGTTCTTATCCATATGAACAATTCTTCCACATTTGAAGCAATTCCTAGTTACTTTTAGATAGTTCCTAGGATGCTTCTTCCCACAATTTTGGCATGTGGGATTTTCGATCTTATTTACATCATGGGATTTATTTTCTAAATCACCCATATTAGACTCAATTTTCCTCTTTTTTTTTCACTGGGCCCATGAGACTATTGAGTCTTCGATCTCAATTTCAACCTTGAGGGCACAAAGACCAATCTTCTCATAACTGTTGAAATCTTGAATTGCTAATGATTTTCATAGACTCAGCTTTAGTCCACTAAATAAGTGATCCACCATGCTTTCGGTGTTCATGAAAAATCCATAGTCATATCTTGAAAGCCTTTTGAAGTTTTCTTCATATACCTCGATAGACTCATCTTCTTTTTTCTTAAGTCTGTGGAAATCTCTTTCCATCTTGAGATGGAGGGTTTAGGGAAAATATCTATTAATTTTTTTTATTAAATTTCCCCCAATCCAAGGAATCAATTTCCTCCTTGGAATTCATATTTTTGACCAGTTTCCACCATTAATCAGCTTCTCCATCAAAGCAATAAACTGCCATCATGACTTTCTCTTCTTTTAAGCACTGGAGGATAGAGAATATATTTCCAATAGAGTTAATCCACTGTTCTGTAAGGAGGGGATTAGAAGATCTACTAAACATAGAAGGCCTTTTCCACATGAAGAATTTTATGGAAATTTTTTCTTTCTTTAGAGAAGGAGGTAATTCCACAAGATTCAAGTTATTATTCATAACTTGAGCCAATTGAGCAAGTACTGTTATGAAGTTTTGAGTACCCATTCCCATCATATTTGGAATTTCATTAGGGGAGACATCATATTCCATATCACATTGATTTTTTTCATGTGTTTATATATTTCTTTCCATTAGATAAGAAAAATAAAGTGCAATTAGGGGGCTTGAATACTTAGATAATAAGTATAAAAAGGAAACTTTAAACATAGAAGGATAAAATCTTGAAGGAAAAGTATATCCAAAATTTTGATTCCCTAGGTTTCAATCTAGGTTATCCATGATATATTTCCTAACATATATTCTTATGGGATTTTTTTGTTCCCTTAATAGTGGTTCGTAATGATCTTATGAATTTACCAAAGCATATCCACTGGGAGTGTCAAACTAGGTGTGCAGTAAGACCCATTGTCATGTACCAGGTTACCCCGATTCAGACCCAGAACACTTTGTTAGAGTTTTTACTCCTAGGTACATTTATGCCAGAACCACATCCACTTATAATATCCAGATAGGGATTTATTTTCTTAATAAACCACTTACTCTATACTTACCAAAATCTTGAGATGTTTTATTATACATAGTCTTATCCCTAAGGTTCTTACTAAAGTGATATATTCCTAATATACAAAAATAACTAGACCTTCCTTTGATACCAACTATGGTTACCCAAACCTTTTACACATATCCTTACATGATTTTATGTATAATTAAACATCATATTACAAGCCAAGGATCGTAAATTTTAGTGTCTTGGAAGATTAGGTACATATTTAAACATCATAAAAACTACTTTTATTTAATCTCCACATTGAGCTCCTAACTTCCACCATGCTCAAACATCTATATAGGATAACTTGGGGATAACGTGAATAAAGGGATGAGCTAAAAAGATGTTACATACCAACCTTATACAATAATGATATTAATTATTTTAATAATTTATAGCATTTATTTTTTAGTTTTATTAAAAAATGCGCGTTTTAGGTTTCACGTCACCTGGCGCATGGGCAGAGCACGATTTGGAAACCGTACGGCATACAGGAAACTGCGCGGCATTCCCATCTTTGAAAAACAAAATAATAATTCAACGAGTAATAAAATGAGAGTTAGAATAAAATAATAAAAGTAAACACGGAATTAAAAGTTTTGTTTTAATAGTAATAATAATGATAATATTAATTGATAATATATTATGATAACGATGATGATGATGATTATATTATTATTATTATTATTATTAGAATTATTATCATTAGAATTATTAAAAATAGTTATTTATATTACTGTTATTAAGAATAAAATAAAGATTATTATTATTTTTATCATTATGGTATCATTTTGTTATGATTATCATCATCCTTATTATTGAGAATATTTTTTAGATTTTAGACCGGTGCATGGGTACCACACGGTTAGCAGAGACTATGCGGTCAGCTTAAGTACTTGTGCAGCAGCTTCTGGAGTGAACAGAAGCTACCACATAGCTCGTGCATGATCACTTGAGCCATGCGTGGACCGTACAATTGCCCAATGTTTAAAAATAAATAAAATTTTAATGACAAATAAATTAAGATAAAAAGAAAATTTTAATAATAATTATAATACCCATATTATAATTATTGTGAATAATTATTTTTACAATTACTATAGATAATTATTATAATTCTTATGAATGTTAATTATTAGTATTATCAATAATTTTATTATTATTATATTATTAGTATTATTATTACTATGTTATCATTATAATTATAAGTATTATTTTAAGTTAGATATTTTTTAGGGTTATTCCTTCCCCCCTCTTCCTCCCATGCATACCCTCTCTCCCCTAACTCCTCCTACACGTAGCCCCCTCCTTTCTACCTACCTATCAACGTACCCTTACCCTGGCGCACCTCCCTTGCTCGCAACCTATGACCAACCCTTCCGTGGCGCACACATCACCTATGGCTGACCCCACCTTTCTGGGGTGGTGCCTCTCTGCTACGTCCCACCTACTACTGCGCATCTCCAATGACCAGCCCTTCCTCTCTTTTCTTCTAGCACCACTCCTACCAGTGACCTGCCTTACTGGCACACTGCCCTTCTCCAGTGCACAACCTTGCCGGATTTCCCCTCTTCGGCTGTGGCCTCCCTTATCCCCCCTCCGATATACCCTCCTTCCATTTCTATTTTTTTCTTGATTTTTCTATTTGGTTTTATTAGGGGTATTGTTCATTGAGGGTTTATTTTGGGTTGTTTGGGGTTTTGAAACCCTTGTGGGGCAATCTCAAGCGTGCATTTTTCATTCCAACATGAATTTGAGGTAAGTATCCCCTTACACTTGCCTTTATAATTAACGATTAATCTGTTTCATGATATTTTCACCTTCTATATATTCTGAATATTTTTGTTTGATCCTTAGAATAATTATTTAGTGTGAAAATGGTAGCTTATACCTAGTTCCATGTTAAATTGTGTTATTTTGTTTAAAAAAATGCACACCACTTGTTTGATAAAATGTTATGTGACATTTCTCATATGGGTTGTGATATGTAAAATTTGGTTTAGCATTTTAAATGGATTTATGGCATTAAAATTGGTGTTTCGTACCTTGTTGAATGTTTAATAGTAACTGTTTTGTTAATCATTGCATGCATAGTGTTAAATTAATTGCTCAGTTGGTTTTTATGGGTTGGATAGAGTATAAAATGGTTGGTTTGGGTCTATAAATATCTTGGCAGGGTGTGAAATGTAATTTGGGGGTTCTTTGTGTGGGTTTCCAAGTGGTTTTTGGATTTTACAAAGGAATGCATATCGGTTTTAATGAGATTTAGAATATATGTTGATGAGTGGAACATTTGGAATTTTATAAATTGTTTGTGCCTTGAATTTGTAACCTAAGTATTTTGAAAAGTTTTTTCAAAGGTTTTGATGTGGTAAATGGTGTGTTTAAACCTATTTATGAAAAATGGAATTTGTGTCTTTGATAAATTCCAGTTTTGTAAATAGTGCTCAAAGGACCATGTGGAATCTTTGTGTGAATGTTGAAAGTTTATTTTGAAAATATAATTGGATATTTCTCATGCATTATATGTATATATAATGGATAGTATTTTCTCATTGTGGAATCCCCATGATCTATCATGAGAGTGCATCAGGCTGGACTCTTTGTGTTCAGTTGATCTATGGCATGAGATCGGTCCTTGGAGTGGCTCAAGGTGATGCCTTTTGTTGTTTTATTATTATATATATACTTGTGATTGGATTATCAACTGACATTGGTTGGCTCACCCTTATTATAAATGAGACATGGGAACCTGGTATAGTGAGAGAATTTTCTAATAATGATTGCTGCAATGGTAGTTGGCGTACTGACCAATGGCCCATAGTAGGTGGATATATGTTTGAGTTTATTACTATGGGATTTTCCCTTGATTTGTCCAGAGTTATGGTGGCCGAGCATATTGAGTGTTTTGATCTCATCATGTGTGGAATACTACCAGGGATGTGGACTTATGTATTAGTGTATTCTATATTATTATTGATCTCCTTAGTTCACCAATTTCTGTTGGATTTAATCACTTATAGTGATGTGTGAGATACTTGTATGATTACTTCTGTTTCCCCTATTGTGTCATTACTTTAGTACCTTCTTGTGTAGTGTTTTTATTGGAAAGTAATGTGTTTATTTTAATAAGGTATTTAGAAAATTATTTTCAAGGAAAAGTGTTTTATCATCCTCTGTGAATATTGAAAATATACACACCACTTTCCCCTTGAAAATGTTAATGTCTCACCAATGGTATGATTTTGGTTTTGGAAATAAAAAGGGGAAATGGGCTTTACTTTGTTTTTAAGTAAAATGTACAGGAAATCTTACTTTTATAAATTGTAGTTCAAACTTGAAATTGGTGTTTCTTTAATTTTAAAGGTGGTGCATGGGGAATAGATCATCGGGATATCCTACTGAGTTTTATACTCATGGCTATAGTTCTTTTATGTTTTTAACCCTTGTGCAGGTCTCAACTTGGGTTTCATCCGCCTTGAGCGATGGTTGATTGTTGTGTTGGAGAGTGACCCGTTAGGTCACACCAAGCTAGTGTGGTCATCTAGTTAGTTTTAGTTTATTTTTTATAAATGTTGCATCATTTTGTCTCTTGTGTATAAAATAGGTTTAGTTCAGTTTCGTATATATATTTGAACTACATGTGCTACTTGCTGTTGTTTAGTCTCCATTTTATCTATTGGGATAAATTGTTACCTATTTGTACTCTGTTGATGCCCTTGGTGCTTTTTGCTAGCCTGAGAGGATTGGGAATGCCTCTCGGGCCTTGCCACAGATCAGCTCAGGTGACTAGTTCTAGGTCGACCTGGGTTGGTTTGTGACAAAATGGCATCAAAGTAGGTAAAATCTTAGCAGAACTTGATTTTCAGAGCACCCTTTATTACTTAGGGATGTCAAGGTAGATGAAGTAGGATTATCCGAACTAAAGTACAAGGTGTGGGAAGAGAATGTAGAGCTTTTTCTCATTACGATCCTCGGGTTTCCATGGGAAGTCCAGTTTTGTTAGTCTTTTTTGTCTTTAGGGATTGTTTGGTGATTGGGATGTGACAAGGGGAGTTGGGATAATAGTCCCGATGAGCTCGTATGGCTTGGCTAGACATGTGGAGATGGGGGAATGGTCCTAAAATTCTCTCCATGTTTGTGGTGTGTTTAGCGTATAACTACCAACCATATGGTCAATTCACCCACTGAAACTAGTTCCCTTTTGTGGGTCTCTTAGACCTTTCTTGAATTTTGGAAAGTTTTTGAATAAGATAAATTGGTTTTGGAAAATGGTTGTTTGAAATGACATGTTTTATTTGGGGATTGGATTAAATGAAATGGGATGGGTTTTAAACCAAATGAATTTTTGACTTGGTGGTTAGTGTGAATTTTGAAGGTATATGATTTTAGAAATGGGATGAATGGTTTGTTTTTTGAAAATGAAGTTTCCTTATTTTAGCCTCGGTATTCATATGGGTGCTTAGATGCATGTCGGTATATGGGAATGTGAATGGATGTCTGATATGGAATGGTGTATGGGTTCCTAGGGTGGCATAGAAACATGCATGTGAGTGAGACTCTAAAGAGTACCAATGGAAAGTGTTTAACCCACCAAGTTGTTTTAAATTAAATTTGTTTTCAAAAGGAAAGTTTTGATTCTATAAGGGATTTTTTTTCTTATGTTAAAATCTTGTCACATATGTGGTGTTTGATCTTGAGGATTTTTATTATTGAGTTGGATTTTATTTGGTTATTGACTTTTTGTTGTCCGATGATTGTCCCCATGGAGCTTAGATGGGTGATCCTAGTGCGGTTGATCAACCTAAGGATTTTATGCTTGAGTTATGAAAGCTGGATCCACCTCTATTTTATAGACAAGAAGACCCTTTCATAGTGGAAGAGTGGATGCGAAAGATTAAAAGGAACTTTGTCCTTATTGAACTTCCTGAATTGTTGAGGGTTAATTTTTCAACTTTCATGCTTGAAGGTTCACCATGGATGTTGTTTAAGTCGATGTCTCAAAATAATCCCTACAAATATATTACCTAGGAGTTTTTCAAGGCTTTGTTCATTCATTAGTATTTCTCTGAGAAAGAAAGGGTGAGAAAGGGGATAGTAATGGGTTGTCTGTAGTTGGGTGATGGATTAGTGCTAGAGTATTTCCATATCTTTATAAATCTAGTCCCTTATGATCAAGGGAATGTTGCAAATGATTCCATAAAGGCTTGATGTTTTGAGGTTGGACTTCTTCCCAACCTCTAGTTGAAGGTGTTAGAGATAAATATGATTTTTTGATGTGGTGAGGAATGCTTTTCAGGTTGAAGCCATAATGGTAGGAGTGCATGAGGTAGTCTTCCCTCCTTTAATCCCTTGGAGCAGTGGGGAAGGTTCTGGTAAGGATATGAGGAAGCGGTTGAAAGTTGATGGAGTAGGTTTTGGAATAAAATGACCTCGGGATCTTTCATCAACCTCTTCAGAGTGAGAGATCCTTGTATGTTATATGTGTGGGAAGCTAGGACAAAAAAAGCTGTCGTGTTCAATTGCTCCAAAGCCCTTCCAGGGCTGTGGACCCTTGGTTCACTTATGGAAATTCTATTAGGTAATTACCAGAAATCATTACGGAGGTAATCCTAAGAAGTGATGTGATATGGGAAATATGTTTGAAGTTTCTTTTTGTATGTTTCCATCCAGTATAATGGATCTTTTGTCATGGTGGTCGTGCTGATGGCGTTTTGGTTTAAATTTAAGGGATGTTGTGAGTCTTCTTATGAATTCTCGTTTCCCATGAAAGTGTGGTTTCATTTCTAGATTTCTGATCTTTCCCTTTTTATCTAATCGGTTGATGCACGTAACAATTTGGGATTAATAGCTCCTGATTGTGAGACAATAGATGCTTCATATATCAAGGCTCCAACAAAAGGCCTTAGAGTGAAGCTGTTACATAGTTAGGAACTATGAAGGTTTAAGAAGTTTAGTTAAGTTTGTGCTTCCACTGTTACGGTGAGACAGTTCTAGTGTTTATATTATGGTTTCTCTACTGCTGAGAATTCCCTCTTGTTGCAAGAGTGTGGTGGACTGATCCCTCATGCTATGTCTGCAATGTGCCATCTTGTATGTGAGTCACCAATCAATTTCCTAATGTGGACCACCCATGTGATTCAGGAACAGTATTGGTTTCTATTTTTTGTGAGAGTCGAGGGTTGGGTAGTTAATGGTTGGGGTTTAGTGGTCTATTCATTGGGTCCCTTCTCTCACCTCCCCTTGTGGTGGGGGATTTTGGTCTATGCGAGAATCTTTGGATCAGTTCTTATTCCCACCATTAGGAGTGGGTAGTTTAAATGATCATGTTTCTTTCCTCTAAACCTAGGTTGATAGGCCTATGTGGTAAAGGCCCAGTTTTGGTATCATGTTAAATCCTCATTTAGTAATTTTTAGTTGGTTCTTAATGGTGGGAAGGACCACCGTGGGTCTCATTGAGTTTTATATTAGGACGTTATAAGATGCTAGTTGAATTCTAATGATGGGGAGTATATTCAGGCCTCCCCACTACTGGTGATAAATTTCAGAAAATGGGGTTAAGTTTCATTGGTGGTTGGTGAAATGTCCTTAGATTGAGAGGTTGGATCACGTTGATGTGGAATCCTTAGGCCTTGATCAATCAGTTGGAAAGTTTTGCATCTTTATGGGGGTGGAAAGCATTATGGTGTGGATAATTTTAAAACCTAAACCTTATACAATAATTATTTTAAAAATTTAAATAATTTATAGTCTTTATTTTTGAGTTTTATTAAAAAATGCATATTTTAGGTTTCATGTCACCTGGCGCACGTGCAGAGCAAGGTTTGGAAACTGTGTGATGCCTGGGAAACTACGTGGCCTTCCGTCTTCAATAAAAAAAATAAAAAATCCAATGAGTAACAAAATGAGAGTTAGAATAATATAATAAAAAGTAAAAATGAAATTAAAAGTTTTGTTTTAATAGTAATAATAACGATAATATTAATTGAGAATATATTATGATGATAATGATGATGGTGATTATTATTATATTATTATTATTATCATTAGAATTATTATTATCATTTGAATTATTAAAATAGTTATTTATATCACTATTATTAAGAATTAAATAAAGATTATTATTATTTTTATCATTGTGGTATCATTTTTTTATGATTATGATTATTATTATTATTGAGAATCTTTGTTGGATTTTAGACCGGTGCACAGGTAATGCACGATTAGCAGACCGTGTGGTCAGCCCAGATAACCATGCAATAGCTTCTGGAGTGGACAGAAGCTATCGCAAGGTCACTTGAGCCGTGAACAAACCGTACAGTTTCCCAATGTTTAAAAATAAATAAAATTTTAATGAGAAATAAATTAATATAAAAGGAAATATTTAATAATAATTATAATATCCATATTATGATTATTCTGACTATTTTTTTATAATTACTATGGATAATTATTATAATTCTTATGAATGTTAATTATTAGTATTATTAAGAATTTTATTATTATTATATTATTAGTATTATTATTACTATGTTATCATTATCATTATAATTATTATTTTAAGTTAGATAATTTTTTTAGGGTTATTCCCTCCCCACTCTTCCTCCCACACATTCACTCTCTCTCCCCTAACCCCTCTTGTGTGTAGCCCCCTCCTTCCCCCTACCTGTCAGCGCACCCTCCCCCTGGTGAACCTTCCTTGCTCGTGACCTCTGGAAAGCCCTTCCCCGACGCACATGACACCTCTATCCGACCCCCTTGCCAAAACAGTGCCTCTTCGGTGCGACCCCCCCACTGCTGTGCATCTCCAGCGACCAGACTTTCCTCTCTTTTCCTCCAGCACGACCCCTACTGGCGACCTGCCTTATCAGCAAGCCGCCCTTCTCTGACACACAGCCTCGCCGACTTACCCCTCTCCGACGGAGGCCTCCCTTTTCCTACTCCATTATACCCTCCTTCCATTTCTATCATTCTTCTTGTTTTTTCTATTTGGTTTTGTTAGGGGTTTTGTTCATTGAGGGTTTATTTTGGACTGTTTAGGGTTTTGAAACCCTTGTGGGGCAATATCGGGCATGTGTTTTTCATTCCTCCATGAATTTGTGGTAGGTCCCCCCTTAAACTTTACTTTGTAATTAATGATTCATATGTTTCATGATATTTTCATCCTCTACATATTCTGAATATTGTTGTTTGATCCTTAGAAAAATTATACATTATATGGTATCATATACCTATTTCAGTGTTAAATTGTGTTGTTTTTTTTAAAAAAATGCACACCGCTTGTTTGATAAATTTTTTAGTGACATTTCACACATGGTTTGTGATATGTAAAATTTGGTTTAGCATTTTAAATGGATTTATGTCTTGCAAATTTCTATTTCGTACCTTGTTGAATGTTGAATAGTAACTGTTTTGTTAAGCATTACATTCCTAGTGCTAAATTAATTGACTGATTGGTTTTTATGGGTTGGTTTCAATATAAAATGGTTGGTTTGGGTTTATAAATATCTTGGTAGTACAAAAAATGTCATTTTGGGGGTTCTTTATGGGGGTTTCCAAGTGGTTTTTGGCTTTTACAAAGGAATGTGTTTTAGTTTTAATGTGCTTTATCATATGTGCCGATGAGTGGCCCATTTGGCATTTTATAAATTGTAACACCCAAAGCTTCCATAGTATGCTTCTCTTTGAATAATACAATAACGTGTGTTGTACGCAACTTCGAGTTCTAACACACCACAACCACTCAAACTAGCCGTTATGAATAGTAATACCCACTTTTTGAAATTTTATAAATTTTATCTTTCAAAATGGACTTCATTTTTGGATTTATAATATCTAAATTATCTTAGGGTGAATTTTTGGTATTTTTCTGAAAACTTTCAATTTTTGATGAATAGTGAAAAACACTGAGTTATAGTTTAAAACTAAATTTTTTATTTAAATAATTTTTTGTTTTATTTATATTTATTTTAGGTCAAAATATATACATAATACCTATATAAGTTCAATATAATTCATTGGAGTTAGTTTATAATGATTTTAGACATATAAAAATTTTATTGAACTTTTCACCGTCTTTTACCCACCTCCTAGAAGAATTTGTAAATTCACATAAAACTTAGTTTTATCACTTCTGTGAATGGAATTTAGAAAATATGAGAGAAAAGTTTAATATCAAGGAGTAAAATGTGGTTCAATAAGATAAAAATAATTTTTGGTTAATAATAACGTTTTACTTATATTTACCACCGTTAAAAGTAAATAGGGTAATTAAGGGTAAAAATGATATTATTATTACCCTAAAACATGTCCTAATTCTATTGGATAAGTATAATTAGAACAAAAAAACCTTAGGAATAAAATATGAACCTATTTGGTCCACTTTAATTAGATTAGGACACTTATTATTATTTTATTTAAAGAAGAGTTAAAAGAGTTAAAATCAAAGTTTAATAACAAAAACATTTTTAATATAGAGTTATACATAAGATAAATTAGACTATAAATATTCATTAGAAGGATAAAAATATTTCCTACATAATAGTATTTTATTTATATTTTTTAGACATTAAATAATTTAATTTATTTGTGTCACAATGATGATGCAGTAATTACCTAATTAATGAAATATTAAAATAATTGAATTTATAAATATACAAATAAATGTAATTTGAGACTTTTTATGAATTAAACTAATTTTTTAGGTTAATATGACATATTTGGGTTGGTTAAATGAATTTGGTTCAAAGTAATAATTCTGTTATGAATTTGGAAAAAACAAAATACCAAATAGTGTCAAAATTGACATAAAAGAGTTTTTAAAACAAATATTATATTATTAATTGATATTATATTCCAAAAAATCTAAGGTTCAGCCAAAATACTTATATAATGATAGGTGTATAATTAATGAACCACTTGGGGTTCTCTTGGAAGTATATAGTAAGTTTATTAACAATATAATATAAAAATACAAAGAGACATGGTAAATGTCAAACTATTTAACTAAGAGTTAAATCTAAAAGATAAAGGTAAAATAGTGACCCAAACCTGTATAAAACCTATTGGTTGAGTGGTTTTAGACCCATCCACACCTTTTCCTTTAAATAATCCATTTTGTATCCATTATAAACCTAAAATGATTTTATTATAAAATAATATTTCTAGCTTTTCCTAAGGTGCCCCTCACCCCTCTTATAAAAGGGCACTCCCCTTCCCTCAAATTCACACCTTCAAAGCCTTTTGGATCGGCCAAAATCTGCCAAAATACCCTATAAACTATCATAAATTCATACTGGAGGCCTTCATTTAGTCATAAATCCAACATAATAATCCTTTTTGATCAAATCAAAAGGCAGAACCCGAAGAAGAGGTAATAATTTCACCACCATTTTTCAAGTTATTTTCTTCTTCCACTTCTTTTTTCTTTGTTGTTTCCATTATAAACTAATAAATCCAGTATCTTCTATATCATTTTATGTTATTATAAATATTTTACAGCCAAATTCATTATTCTATTCATCCTTTTAATGACATTTCACCATACATGCGTACGTCCAACTTACCATCTCCACGTTGTGGTGTAGTTGTTATTCAATACATTATTATTTGGATGGGTATAATAATGATGTATAATTGATGTAAATAATAAATATAACATAATAATAATTCTGTATATGTGATATACCATCCAATTATATATTATTTTAATATCAAAAGAATTATATTGTCACTGGTGCGTACGTACGGATTACCGTCTCCACAAACGCGATGAGATTCATTCCCCATCGTATCCATTCAAGACTAATTTTCATTTGATTATTAAAAATAATGTTTAAAGACATGATATAATTATAGATATGAATAATATACATCCAATACATAACAAATATGACTCACATAACAAATAATATAAAGGAAAACGAATCCGTTAACACCCGAAATGATGATAATACTAAGATATTATTAACAAAGCAATGCTAAAAGATCATATATGATATCATATTAATATATATTATTCTTGTATAATTTAATAACAATTATTTCACCATTATACAGGAGGTTAACCTACCCTCTACCAAGGAAAAGTACAAGTTAAGGGTTAATTTCACAATCTCTTTATTATCCGAGGTTGTTTTTACGTAAGTATCTACTGGGACCTCTTTATCATCCACATCCATGTTTCTTAAAAATGTATTTCAAAAAATTATTACTATTTAATAGACTATGGGTTAACGTCATTTATACCCTTGTTTGAATTTTATAAGATGTTTATAAAGGAATCTTTATGTCGTTTTGCAAACAAGATCCTTTTTAACCTTTTCGACAAAATTAAGCTAAGAATGTATTTTTTTTAACTTATATGGAGGGTGCGGATATTTTCCACCATTATAAAATCATTGAAGCTTCCCTTAAATTATTATAAGAATATTTTCAAAGTAAATGTTTTATTTTATAATTATGTGACTTTTAAATGATTTAAAAAAAATAGATATTTCTCTCAAATAGTTTTGATTTCATCTATGTCAACATCCTTTGATGAATTTTAAGATTATTTGAAGTTGATTTATTATGATACAAAACTTCCATATTGTATTGAAGGTTTTTTGATATGTTTGACTATGGATGTGTTATTTTTTTACCATTCATGGATTATAGAGAAAGTATTGACATTTCATATGATAGTTTTAATATGAATGTTTATGTTATATTTAAACCTGTTCATATAGGGAATGCATTGGACTTAGTAAGTGACGGGTGGAGCCTAATATAGCTCCTCGATGCATCAGTAGGTCTCATGATACAAACTAGTGTCTTGGGAGAAGGCCTTGACAAAATCTTATTTTTAGTCTTGGCACAAGGCCTTGACTATGTGGTTATGAAGTCTGGCATTATGCATTTCATCATTATAAAAGTGGTTATTGATATTACATGTGATTATTCGACTAGTATAATATCCATGTGAATAAGTAAATGGAATTATTTAATTTTATTTTTTCTATATTATGCTGAAGTTCAATTTTGAAAGGCTTTTGTTTTAGTTATACATTGCCTTAAATGTTTATGCTTATTTATGAAAGATTCTGCTATATTGTTATCCTTACTGACCATCTGAGCTCACCCCTTTCTATGTTTTATTTTTCCCAGGATGTGAAGAAGTATTTTATGACTAAACTGTAGGGATAGTCTGAGGGGATATGAGTGTGGACTATGGAGACTATGTTGTTGTAATTTTTCACTTTATCATGTAATGTAAGACTTATGAATGTATCTAGTGTTTCCAAGGATACTAAACTAATCAGTCTTTTGAGACTTGATCTTTTGTGATCATGCCAATGTTGTGTAATAATGCACTGACTCTAGGTTACTGGGGTCGGGGAGTTACAGTTGGTATTCGAGGAAGTTTAGTACAAACCATGGAAGCTAGATTTAGATAAACTCTGATTAGAGCACATTGCCCTAAGATAGACTTTGAGGATTAATATAGAATAACTTCCTAGAATTTTGGTATTGTAGAGATTTTGTGAGTTTTCCAAGAAATACATCCCTGTATGGATACGAGTAGGTAGAGGAGGCTCTGGTACAAATATACCTAGGTATAAAACCTGAAAACACCACTTTGAGCTAGACTCGAACAGGAACTGGTGCACGACAACAGGCCTTGCTGCACTCTTGGTTACGACACTCCTGGGGGATATGATTATGAGAATTATCATTTTCTTTAAAAACCATTATGAAGGGTTTATGAGTATATAATTCTTCAAAGATATTTTTTATGATTATGGATTATATCCATAAACTGTTCAATTTATGTTAAGTGTTTTACAAGTTTGTAATTATGTATTTCGATTAATAAACTAATCCAATTTATTACATTGTTTAGAAATGACGCCTAGTGGAAGGAATGGAAACCGTATCGATGCACGCACTCTATGTAGGTATTTCACTCATAATCAAGATAATTATAGTGGAGCTAGTGATACAACTGGTGCTGATCAGCTTATCACCATACTGTGACAACTCACTCAGGTTATGAATAATAACCTTATCCGTATGGAGCACCCTGATCCCCAATGTGGAGGATCAATGTTAGATCTCTTAATGAGGAAACAACCACCAACATTCAATGGGAGTAAAAATACATTAGTAGCTGATTAATGGATAAATTCCTTAGAGAAAATATTCCATGCCTTGGGGAGTAGTGAAAGGGAAAAAGTTGTCATGGTAGTTTACCACCTCACTGGAGATGCTGATCAATGGTAGTCAATGATTCAAAACAAAAAGGAAGATGATGAAGTATCAAATATAGAATAGAGGGATTTTAAATATATTTTCTTAGAAAAATACTTTCCTCGTGACCATCGAGCAGATATGGAAAGGTAATCTCTGAGTTTGAGGAAAAAGGAGGATGAGAATGTCGCAAAGTATAAGGATAAATTTACAAGGTTAGCGAGGCATTCTGCATATTATATACGTAACCCAAGAAGTAATATTGATAATTTATTTTATGGTTTAAAACCATTTATTCGTCAAGAATTAGTCTCACTATCCTTCTCGTCATACGAATACATTGTCTTATGTGCAATCAAGACAGAAAAAGAATTATCTAAGACGTACGACTTTAAAGCAAAGCAAGAGAAGAAGAGATCTGCTGAACACTCTGAAAATGGAAATAACGGGAAGAAGGGGAAAGTTTAATATCCATCCTACAGTAAATTTGGGAAGAAACACCCTGGTACTTGCTTGAAGGGAATGGGAGTCTGTTACAAGTGTGGTGAAAAAGGCCACCAAGCTTGTGATTGCAAGGGAAAGAAAGAAGCTACCAATGTTCATTGCTACAACTGAAGGGAGATGGGACATTATGCAAATAAATGTTCTAAGCATTAGGGGAACTTACCTTAGAAGAGGCCAAGGGATCAAGGCCAAGCTTATGCTATCACTACTGCTGTGGTAGAAGCTCCAAAAGACATGGTGGCATGTAATTTAATGATTTCATCAAGTTTATCCAATGCTTTATTTGATTCTAGATCATCTCATTATTTCATATCTTCCTAGTTTGCGAAGAAAATTAGATATTTCCAATTTGATTTAACAAGGGAGTTGTCAGTCAAAACTCCTAAGGGAAGTATCATTGCAACAAAGTTTTTTGAATCCGTTCACATTAGAGAATATAAATGTTCTTTATCTTCTGATCTCACTATCAAACCTATGATTGAATTTGATATAATCCTCGGTATGGATTGGATTTCAGACCATGATGCAAAGATTTATTGTAAGAAGATGGAGGTTACGATTTTTGATGATGATGATAAAGAACACCTTATATTTATAGCAGAATCATCACCACCTAATTCATATCTAGATCCACCCCCAGTTGCTCAACTAAATTCAATTATTGGGGAGGAAGAAAATGAAATAACTGTGGGTGAGGAAAAGAATGTTCAAATAGAGTATATACCTGTTTTGAAATAATATGTTGATGTGTTTCCATAAGATTTACCTAGACATCCTCTAAAACGAGAAATTGAGTTTTCTATTGATTTAATTCTTGGATCAAGGCCCATATCAAAGACCCCTTATAGAATGGCCACTATGGAATTAGTGGAACTAAATAATCAACTAGAGGAATTGAGTAATAAGGGATTTATTCTCCCCAGTGTTTCTCTATGGGGATCCCCTATCCTTTTTGTTAAAAAGAAAGATAAATCTATGAGGTTGTGTATTGACTACAGGGAGATCAATGCTATAACAATAAAAAAAATTAACCCCTACCTCGCATTGATGATTTATTTGACTAGCTTCATGGAGCACAATACTTCTCAAATATTGATCTTCGATCTGGATATCATCAGTTGTGTGTGAAGAAGGAAGAAATTCTTAAAACAACCTTTCGAACCAGGTACGGGCATTATGAGTTTACAGTAATGCCTTTTGGGATGACTAATTCACCCTCTGTTTTCATGGATCTAATGAACAAAGTTTTCAAATAATATCTTGATGTCTTTTTAGTGGTATTTATTGATGTTATCTTGGTATAATCCAAAATCTATTAGGATCATGAAAATCACTTGCACATTATTCTAAAGACTCTTAGAAGACATGAATTATACTGGAAGTTTAGCAAGTGTGAATTTTGGTTTCAGGGGATTTATTTTCTTGGACATGTTGTCTCTAAGGATGGAATCTCTATTGATCCTTTTAAGATAGGATAAATCCAAGAATGTCCAGAACTGACGAGTATAACTGAGGTACACAGTTTTATTGGTTTAGTAGGTTATTATCGACGTTTCATCCAGAATTTTGCCCGGTTGGATAACCCATTAACAAAGATCACATGAAAAGGGGTGAAATTTGTTTGAAAAAAAGAATGTGAAGGATGTTTTGAAGAACTGAAGATAATATTAGTCAATGCTCCTATCTTGAATCTACCATCGGGGAATGTTGGGTTTTTTATTTATAGTGATGCTTCAAAGAAAGGACTTGGTTGTGTCCTTATGCAGAATGATAGAGTTATTTCCTATGCATCACAACAGCTAAAAATTCATGAGTAAAACTATCCTACTCATGATCTTGAGTTAGCAGCAGTAATCTTTGATTTGAAGATACGGAGACACTATCTATATGGTGAAAAATGTGATATTTATACTGATCAAAAGAGTTTGAAGTATATTTTCTCACAAAAAGAACTCAACATGAGGCAAAGGAGATGACTTGAACTACTCAAGGATTACGATTTCACTATACAATACCACCCGAGGAAGGAAAATAAGGTGGAAGATGCTTTGAGTAGAAATGATCATGGAGTTTTGAACAATATGAGAGTTGAAAAGGATCCTATATACATGGATCTAGTAAAGATGATATGGGAATCACCATGAAAGGTGAAACATCAATACTTTTTCAAATGGTTGCAAAACCATCTTTACTAGAAAGGATAAAGATTTCTCAGACCGGTGATGAAGAGTTTCAAAAGAAGATTAAAGTTGTCAATGATGGGAGATTGATTGACATTGTTTATGAAGATGGAATTTTGAAATTTGGGAAGAGACTTTGTGTTCCCAATATACCTGATCTAAAAAGGGAATTGTTGGATGATGCTCATAGTTCCAATTTCTCTATACACCCTGGTAGCACTAAATGTATAGATATTTGAAGGAACATTTTTGGTGGGACAATATGAAGAGGGAGATTGCTGATTTTGTGTCAAGATGTATGGTTTTTCAACAAGTGAAAGCTGGAAGGCAACTGCCTGGAGGAGTCAGGAAACCTCTTCCCATACATAAGTGGAAATGAGATAATATTACGATGGACTTTGTCATGGGACTACCAAAGAATCCTAGAAGGAATGATGCAATATGGGTCATTATTGATCGTCTTACCAAGTCAGCACATTTTCTTGCTATAAGGGAAGATTTACCACTTGAACATTTAGAAAGACTATATATTAATGAAGTTTTAAGACTTCATGGAGTACCATTATCGATTGTTTCTGATTGTGATCCACATTTTACATCAAGATTCTAGAAAATCCTTCAGAAATCCCTGGATACAGATCTTCGTTTGAGCACTGCCTACCACCCCCAAACTGATGGACAATCAGAACAAACTATTCAAACCTTAGAAGATATGTTGAGATCATGCTCACTTGACTTTTAAGGTATGTGGGATCGATATTTACCTCTGGTAGAATTTTCTTATAACAATATCTCTCATTCAAGTATTCGGATGTCACCATATGAAGCGTTATACGGAAAGTGATGTCGCACACCAACCTGTTGGGATGATGTCGGTGAAAGAAAAGTCATAGGCCCAGAACTTGTGGAGGAAACAATGGAAAAGGTGAAGGTAATCCAAAACCACATCAAAGTATCTCAAAGTAGGTAGAAGAGCTATGCCGATAAACGAAGGAAGGATTTGGAATTTCAGGTAGGAGATCATGTTTTCTTGAAGGTTCTCCATGGAAAGGTGTTATACGTTTTGGTAAGAAGGGAAAATTGAGTCCCAGGTACATCAGACCTTTTGAAATTCTAGAACGAATTGGGGCTATAGCTTACTGGTTTGCAATGCTGCCAAGTCTCTCCAAAGTTCAAGATGTGTTCCATGTATCACTATTGAGAAAATACATGCCTGATCCAACGCATGTACTCACCTATGAGGAATTAAAATTGGAACCCGATCTATCTTATTGCGAAGAGCCTGTCAAAGTTCTTGATACCATAGAACAAGTGTTGAGAAACCGAATGACTCATCTGGTAAACGTTTTATGGAGAAACCATAAGATGGAAGAGGCAAAGCGGGAACCCAAGGAACTTATGATGAAGAACCGCCCGAGTATTTTTATGCTGTAATATTCTATAAATTTTGAGGACGAAATTATTTGAAGGAGGGGAGAATGTAACACCCCAAGCTTCCATGGTACACTTCTATTTGAATAATACAATAGCGTGTGTTGTACGCAACTTTGAGTTCTAACACACCATAACCACTCAAACTAGCCGTTATGAATAGTAATTCCCACTTTTTGTAATTTTATAAATTTATCTTTAAAAATGGACTTTATTTTTGGATTCGTAATATCAAAATTATCTTAGGGTGAATTTTTGGTATTTTTCTGAAAACTTATAATTTTTGATGAATAGTGAAAAACACTGAGTTATAGTTTAAAACCGATTTTTTTATTTAAATAATTATTTATTTTATTTAAATTTATTTTAGGTCCAAATGGATACATAATACCTATACAATTTCAATTTAATTCATTGGATTTATTTTATAATGATTTTAGATATATAAAAATTTTATTGAACTTTTTACCGTCTTTTACCCACCTCCTAGGAGAATTTGAAAGTTCACATAAAACTTAATTTTACTGCTTTTGTGAATGGAATTTCAAAAATCAGAGAGACACAGTTAATATCAAGGAGTAAAATGTGGTTCAATAAGATAAATATAATTTTTGGTGAATAGTAACTTTTTACTTTTATTTACCACAGTTAAAAGTAAATAGGGTAATTAAGGGTAAAAATGATATTATTATTACCCTAAAACATGTACTAATTCTATTGGATAAGTATAATTCTACCATAAACAACCTTATTAATAAAATATGAACCTCTTTGGTCCACTTGGATTAGATTAGGACACTTATTATTATTTTATTTAAAGAAGAGTTAAAAGAGTTAAAATCAATGTTTAATAACTAAAATTTTTTTAATATAGCTTTATACATAAGATAAATTAAAATATAAATATTTATTAGAAATATAAAAATATTTCCTACATAATGGTATTTTATTTATATTTTTTAGACATTAAATAATTTAATTTATTTATGACACAATCATGATGCAGTAATTACTTAATTAATGAAATATTAAAATAATTGATATTATAAATATCCAAATAAATGTAATTTGAGACTTTTTATGAATTAAAATAATTTTATAGGTTAATATGACATATTATGGTTGGTCAAATAAATTTGGTTCGAAGTAATAATACTGTTATGAATTTAGAAAAAACAAAATACTAAATCGTGTCAAAATTGACATAAAAGAGTTTTTAAAACAAATATTATATTATTAATTGATGTTCTATTCTTAAAAATATAAGGTTTGGAAAAAAGACTTATATAATGATAGGTTTATTATTAAGGAACCACTTGGGGTTCTCTTGGAAGTATATAGTAAGTTTATTGACCATATAATATAAAAATACAAAGAGACATGGTAAATGTCAAACTATCTAACAAAGAGTTAAATCTAAAAGATAAGGGTAAAATAGTGACCCAAACCTATCTAAAACCCATTGGTTGAGTGGTTTTATACCCATCCCCACCTTAGACTTTAAATAATTTATTTTGGATCTATTAGAAACCGAAAATTATTTTATTATAAAATAATATTTCTAGCTTTTCCTAAGGTGCCCCTCACCCCTCTTATATAAGGGCACTCTCCCTTCCCTCAAATTCACACCTTAAAAGCCTTTTTGATCGGACTAAATCTGACCAAATACCATCTCAACTATCCTACCTTAATCCTAGAGGCCTTAATTTAGTCAGAAAGCCAACATAGTAACCCCTTTTGATCAAATCAAACGGAAGAACCCGAAGAAGAGGTAATAATTTCACCACCCTCTTTCATGTTCTTTTCTTCTTCCACTTCATTTTTCTTTGTTGTTTACATTCTAAAATAATAAATCCAGTATATTATATATAATGTGATGTTATTATAAATATGGTACAACCAAATTCATTATTCTATCCATCCTTTGAATGAAATGTCACCATACGTGCGTACCTACGGTTTACCGTCTCCACGTTGTGGTGTAGTTGTTATTCAATACATTATTATTTGGATGGGTATAATAATGATGTATAATTGATGTAAATAATAAATATAACATGATAATTATTTTTTATATATTATATAACATCCAATTATATGTTATTTTAATATCAAAAGAATGATATTGTCGCTTGTGCGTACGTACGGATTACCGTCTCCACGAACGCGATGAGATTCATTCCCCATCGTATCCATTCAAGACTAATTTTCATTTGATGATTAAAAATAATGTTTAAAGACTTGATATAATTCTGTATATGAATAAGATACATCCCATACATAACTAATATGACTCACATAACTAATAATATAAAGGAAAACGAATCCTTTAACACCCGAAATGACGATAATACTAAGATATTATTAACAAAGAAATGTTAAAAGATCATATATGATATCATATTAATGTATATGATTCTTTTATAATTTAATAATAATTATTTCACCATTATATAGTAGGTTAACCTACCTTCAACCAAGGAAATGTACAAGATAAGGGTTAATTTCACAATCTCTTTATTATCCAAGGTTGTTTTTACGTAAGTATCTACTGGGACCTCTTTATCATCCACATCCATGTTTCTTAAAAATGTATTTCAAAAAATTCTTACTATTTACTAGACTATGGGTTAAAGTAATTTATACCCTTTTTTGACTTTTATAATATTTTTATAAAGGAATCTTTCCATCATTTTGCAAACAAGGTCCTTTTTAACCTTTTCGACAAAATTAAGGTAAGAATGTATTTTTTTTAACTTATACGGCGGGTGCGGATATTTTCCGCCATTATAAAATCATCAAAGCTTCCATTACAAGATTATAAGAATATTTTCAAAGTAAATGTTTTCTTTTATAATTATGTGACTTTTAAATGATTAAAAAAAAGAGATATTTCACTCAAATAGTTTTTATTTCATCTATGTCAACATACTTTGATGGATTTTAAGCTTATTTGAAGTTGATCTATTATGATACAAAACTTTCCTATTGTATTGAAGGTTTTGTGATATGTTTGACTGTGGATGTGTTATTTTTATACCATTCATGGTTTATGGAGAAAGTATTGACATTTTGTATGCTAGTTTTAATACGAATGTTTATGTTATGTTTAAACCTGTTCATATGAGGAATGTATTGGACTTAGTAAGTGATGGGTGGAGCCCACTATAGCTCCTCGATGCATCGGTAGGTCTCATGAGACAAACTAGTGTCTTGTCATAAGGCCTTGAAAAAATATTATTTTTAGTCTTGGCATAAGGCCTTGACCATGTGGTTATGAAAGTCTGACATTATGCATTCCATCATTATGAAAGTGATTATTGATATTTCATGTGATTATTCGACTATTAGAATATCCATGTGAATAAGTAAATGGAATTATTTCATTTTATTTTTTCCATATTATGATGAAGTTCAAGTTTAAAAGGCTTTTGTTTTAGTTATACATTGCCTTAAATGTTTATGATTATTTATGAAAGTTTCTGCTATATTTTTATCCTTACTGAGCATCTGAGCTCACCCATTTCTATGTTTTATTTTTCCCAGGATGTGAAGAAGTATTTTATTACTGACCTATAGGGATAGTCTGAGGAGATATGAGTGTGGACTATAGAGACTATGTTGTTGTATTTTTTCACTTTATCATGTAATGTAAGACTTATGAATGTATCTAGTGTTTCCAAGGCTACTAAACTAATCGGTCTTTCGAGACTTGATCTTTTGTAATCATGAAAATGTTATGTAATAATGCACCGACTCTGGGTAACTGGGGTTAGGGCATTACATAAATGGTTTGTTCCTTGAATGTGTAACCTGAGTCTTTTAAAAAGTTTTTAAGAAGATTTTGATTTGGAAAATGTTGTGTTTACACCTCTTTATGAAAAATGGATTTTTTCTTTGATAAATGTCAGTTTTGTGAGTAGTGCTCAAAGAGCCGTTTGGTATCTCTATGTGAATGTTGAAAGTGTTATTTTGAAAAACTACTTGGATATTTATCATTCATTTTATTTGTATATAATGCATGGTATTTCATCATTGTGTAATCCCTATGATCCATCATGAGATTGCCTCAAGTTGGACTCTTTGTGTTCGATTTGTTCTAGGGTATGAGATCGGTCCTTGGAGTTTCTTTGGGTGATTCCTGTTGTTGTTTTATTATTATATATATACACTTGTTATTAGATGCTTGACTAGTATCTGTTAGATAACCCACATTATAAATGAGACACGAGAACCTAGAATAGTGATAAAATTTTATAAGAATGATTGTTGCACTGGTAGTTGACATACTGACCAATGTCCTATAGTAGGTCGATATATGTTTGTGTTTATTACTATGGGATTTCCCTCGGTCTGTCTTGAGTTAGGGTAGCTGAGTGCATTGAGTTTTTTGATTTCATCGTATGTGGCATGCTACTGGGAATGTGGTCTCATGTATTAGTGTCTTATGGATCATTCTTGATCTCCTAGGTCCACCTATGTCTGTTGGATTTAATCATTTACAATGATGTGTGAGATACTTGTATGATTTCTTCTATTTTCCATATTGTGTCATTACTTTGGTACCTTCTTGTGCAGTGTTTTTATTGGAAATTGGTGTGTTAATTTTAATAAGCTTTTTGGAAAATTGTTTTGAAGAAAAAGTGTTTTATCATCCTCTGTGAAGATTGAAAATATAGACACCACTTTCCCCATGAAAATGACAATGTCTCACTAATAGTATGATTTTGGTTTTGGAAATAAAAAGGGGAAATGGTCTTTACTTTGTTTTTAAGTAAAATCTATAGGAAATCTTACTTTTATAAATTGTAGTTCAAACTTGAAATTTATGTTTCTTTAATTTTAAAGGTGGTGCATTGGGAATCGATTATCAGAATATCCTACTAAGTTTTATATTCATGCCTATAGTTATTTTCTGTTTTTATCCCTTGTGCAGGTTTTATAGTGGGTTTCGTTCTCATTGAGCAACAGTTTATTGTTGTGTTGGAGAGTGACTCATGAGGTTACATGGAGATAGTATAGTCATTTGGTTAGTTTTAGTTTCTTTTTTTAGCAGATGTATCATTTTTTCCATTGTGTATAAAATTTGATCAGTTCAGTTTTGTATATATATTTGAACTGCATGTGTTACTTTCTGTTGTTTAGCCTCTGTTTTATCTATTGGGTGAAATCATTTCCTGTTTGTACTTTGTTGATTCCCTTGGTTATTTTTGCCAGCCCAGGAGGATCAGGAATGCCTCTTGGGCCTTTACACATATCGACTCGGATGACTGGTTCAGGGTTGATCCAGTTTGGTTCATGATAAAATCCCATAAAGTGAATAATCATAAGAATAAATATTAGCACATGGGTTAGAAGGCATGAAATAATTATATAAAAAGGCATGGGACATGACATAAGGAATCATAATATATAAATAATTGGATAATATAGTCATGGAATCATAGTAATGTTGAAGCAACATAAAACATTTATTTATCACGAGTTAAGGCTCGTTTCACATAGAGGATAATGAGTCTAGGCTAACCACCAAGACCATTGCATATAATGTCTCATGAGACTAAACTTTACCCAATGAATTGGAGCTATATCTGGGAATACCCATCATAACATGTTCATGAATATGTATTTCACATGAAGAATCATATATAAGGAATCAAACATAACATAAAGGTTACCCATAGAGAGAAATTAGTATCATAATCATGTCATAAGGCTTTCCAAATGGGAATATCATAAAAGTGTCCATGAAAGAATGGATTTAAAACATAAATAGACATTAATAAGGTAAAATAGACATATATCATGATAAGTGATGTCAAATTTAAGTGATAACATGTAAAAAGAGTATTTAATAATCTTTATAATTAAAATATTTTAGTGTGGTTTAAGGAAAATGTTAAAGATATTTTAAAACAGCATATGAAATAATCTTTTAAATAAAACCATAAGTGAACCAAGAAGGTTTTATAATAAAAATCTTGTTTTT